>JAODAL010020135.1:0-70231 GCA_025379985.1 Phyllomedusa bahiana | reverse complement strand
GTGGTGTGGCCCCCTCAAAAGTCTGCTGAGATTATTCCACAAACCATGATCACCATCAAACACCGCTCCTCGCTTATCGCCGTCGAAAAGATCCAGGACTTCTGAAGCTTCGTCCAGTGATGTCATATGCCGCATTTGCCAGAAAAGCATCGGTAGAGGGAAAAATCTTAAGTGTTTAACCACCACCAACATGTCTAGTCACATGAAGCAAATGCACGAGTTCAAATGGAAGGAACACTTGGCGAAAAAAAGGCCACACCGGTCCTGGGCTTCCAAGCACTATCTCACCCTCTGTCTCCGCCTCCTCCTCCACTGCCATTTTTAAGAACAAGCGTTCTTCTGCTGCCCATGTTGAGCAAGAATCAGCCTCCGCTTCAGCCTGCACCATCGCCCGAGTACCACCAGCACCATCAGAGACACAGCCTACCCGTTCTCCTTCAAACAGTTTCACCTGCACGCCTACAGTGGCCATTCTAGCAGCCAGCCTTCCATTTACCAGGTGTGGGAGCAGAAAAAACACTTTAACCCAAACCATCCCAAAGCTAAAAGCCTGAATGTCGGCATTGCCAGGCTTTTGGCCTTGGAAATGTTGCCTTTCTGTCTGGTGGACACAGATGGGTTCTGCCATATCATGGCCCTTGCCTGACCCCAATACAATATCTTTTAGAGCCCCTGGCAGTTTACATAGATGGTTTTCTACAGAAACATATAAAAAAAGAAGTTTCTTGTCTTACCGATACTACCCAATTTCTCAAAAAAATTCAAACCGTGGAGTGTGATGACGCACGTTCATGTGCACACTTGATTTTAAAAGTCATTATATACAAACGGACCGTATGATTTGGGCGTACAGGCAGTCAGAGAAGCTCTAATGCATGATGTAACTTTAACCAATAGATGACGTTTTTGATTTGGTGCTGCTAAAAAACTATTTTCGATTGGGAAATGAATATTTTTTACAGATCCAAGGCTTATCTAATGGCTCGCCTGGGCCGCGCCTAGTGCAGCCAATCTTTTCATGATCCCGGTTTGAAATTGATCATGTACATACATTTGGGAATTTTCCACATATATAAAAGTTGTGGCAGCGTTATGTCGATGACGTCATCTTAATGTGGACGGGGAATGAAAACAACTAAATGAATTTGTGGGGTATCTCAATTCTTTTGACATCCATTTATTAAATTTAGCATAAATATTCAGAAGACTGAAATAGAATATTTGGATGTTAAAATTATTAGGGACTCAAGAGTAATACCCTTCCAAACAACGCTATATTCTAAACCCACAGAACGCAATAACAGTCTCCATCGATCAAGTTTTCATACTCCATACAATATATGGAATGTCATCACTGTTACGGATGCAGGTAGTAGGATCCACTGGACCAATCGCAAGCGGTGGTGTAAGCCGTACCCAGGGAGCATGAATCTAGCATACCCCGGTTGTTCACCAGAGCCCGCGCAAAGTGGGGATGGACTTGCTGCGGCGGAGCACTACCAGGTCCGCTTCCCACTGGCGTGACTTGCTTGCGGCGGCAGCCAAGGCATTGCGTGGTACCAAATCGTGTGACCAGCGTAGTCGGGACAGGCAGTGAGGTCATGACAAGCCGGCGAGTTTCGTGTCAGAAAAACGTGTGGCGTAATGGTTTCGTTACAACGGTAACAGGAAACGATAGACAGGAAACGCTTTCTGCTAGAGGCCTGTAAGCACTATAGATCCAGCAAGGAAGTGCCCGGGGGGGCCCCCCCGGGGAAAAAAAAAAAAAAAAAAACCTTATATAGGGTCAGCGGTCAGCAACAACCTATTACTGACTACGCTGGCCCCTGTTAAAATTTCAGAGAAGTAGTACCGCGCGCTAGGGGGCGCGGCCACGCACGGCAGCCGGCAGAGAGCCGAGATTACACAGGAAGCGCGGCAGGGTAAAGTGGTCGCACTCGGGGGTGGCGAGCACGCCCACGCCCGACCTGCGGACCGCCGGCGCAACTCGACCCCGGGGCCGGGGAGCAACGGGGCATACACGGTGCACCTACAAGCCCGCCCCCTGGCTGCGGACCACCGTGTCAGTACCCCCCCCTTTTGCCTTCCCCCTCTTTCAGGAAGAAGAAACTTCTTTAGCACGTCACAGATCCAGATGAAGATCCTCCGACTCCCACGAACTCTCCTCCGGGTCCAATCCTCTACTCTCCTCTCCTCTCCTCTCTCTCTCTACTCACATCTCACCCCAACTAGGAGAAAGTGTCGCTTCCCTCTGATAGACTTCATAGCCAGAATTCTCTTGAACTGTGAACCGTTGGAGGCCTCGCGTTCAGGGGGAGAAGGGGACAAATTTTCTTCGAGAAACGTAATTGAGCACGACAGCCTTTCATCAGCAGCGATACATGAAACTCGTTTGAATACGCATGGTGGGAGGGAGACGGCAGCTTATAAGGCCATCAGGATTTGATCCGCTTTAACACCTCAAATGGCCCAGGAACCGTGGACCCAGCTATAACTAGGATTTGAGCCGGACGTATTTGGCAGACAGCACACCGTCTCCAACCCGGAGGGCGAAAAAAAAAATCCCCGGGATAGTTTTTCCTCTTCGTGTCCGCCTGCGACTTCATGCGGGCAGCAGCTAGCTGCAGGGATTGCGCATCTGCACCCAGATGGTGAGTCATGTCCCGGACAGGGTGTCCTACAGGCGGAACCTTGAGGCAGAAGGCAGAGGGAGAGGAGGCGGGGATGCAGCACCATAGACATATAGAAAGGAGTAACCCCTCGTTTTATAGGATTCTAGTCCAGAGAGTTATACTAGAATTCGCCCATGCAGTAGACGCGGACAAATCGTCTTGACGGGCTGAGAACGAAGTGGCGAAGGTAAGAGCCAAGGATTAGGTTGATCCTCTCCACCTTGACCATTGTCTCGGGTGGTAAGCCGAAGAAAAGTCCAACATTACATTTGCAGGACCTGGAGCATAGGCACCCAAACTTGATAGACAAATTGGACCCCACGGTCCGAGAAAAGACGATGTTGACGAGGGAGCCGAGGTAGACGGAAGATGTGTTCAAGTAGAGTGTAGCGAGTCGTAGGAGCGGATGGCATAAACCTGGTAAGGGATGAAATGCGCCATCTATGAAAACGGTCTGCCAAGCACCCAAATGAAGTATTGCCAGAAGACGGGGAAGGCGGTGATGAAAGTCCAAAGACACTTGGGACATGGGAACTCCGGCCGTGGGCAAGGGGTGCAGAAGACCATACGTGCCATGACGGGGGGTCTTATCCCGGGCGCAGATAATACAGGCTTTCACAAATTCTCTGTGTCCTTAGCCAGAGTCGTCACCAATAGAAGTGATAGATTTACTGGAAAGTGGTCTTTTGAGCGCCAGGATGCCCGGCCACCAAGGAGCAATGACCCCACTTTAGAATCCTCCTCCGTAGAAGCCGGACGCAACGTAAGTCTTCCCCCCCGAGGAGTCTGCGGAGGTCCACCGGAGCAACATGAACCAGACATCGGTGGAATAATATGCTGAGGACGGGGTCTTCCCCGATGGGATCAGAGGAGCGGGAGAGAGCATCACCTTGGACGTTTTTTATTCTGCTGGGCTGAAAGTGGATCCCGGAAGCCAAAGCGCGAGAAGAACACGACCACCTGGCTTGGCGTAGGATCAGGCCCGCTGAGCTGACTGAAGATACTGAAGATTCTGGGGGGGGTGATCTGTATAAATGTCAAGGGGTGGCATGACCCTTCCATGAGGTTGCTCCATTCCTCCCAGTGCCAGTTTAAATGGCTAGCAATTCCCAATCCCCCCTATGGGCCAAATTCCCTTTTCCGCTGTTGAAAAGGTCTTGGAAAAAAAATAACGCAATGCAGATTTTCTGCCCTTGTCCCTTTCCCCCCCTGCAAGAGAACCGCCCACAGACGAGGCCTCCACCTCAGGGTCGAAAGATTTTTCTGGGTCAGGACGAGACAGGATAGGTGCAGAGGCAAAGCCACTTTAAAGCTCCGAAAATGCCTTCTCGGGCCTCCTGTGGCAGAGTCTTGGATTGGCGTTCTTTTTGGTAAGGGCCCACAATTGTGCCACCAGTGTGGAAAAGTGGGAATGAACTGAGCGGTAGAAATTTGCGAACCCTAAGAAACGCTGTATGGCCCGAAGTCCGACATCGAGGCCACTGCAGAACCGGCCCGCTAACCATTCTCTGGTCCATCTGTAGGCCTTTATCCGAATGATGTCTCCTAAGATCGGAAGGCTATTCGATTGAAAAAGGCATTTCTCCAAGTTGGCGTACAACTGGTTTACTAGCCCGGAGCGACTCAGTACCTGGGCGCAACATCACCGATGGTCTGGGGGATCAGAGAAAAGATCAGAATGTCGTCTAGTAGTGAGACGCAGGAATAGAGGAGGTCTCTGAAAATATCGGTAACAAATTCCCCCTGGAGAGACAGCTGGCGCGTTGCACAATCCAAAGGCATCACCATGTATTCGAAGTGGTCCTACATCGCTATTAAAGGCCGTCTTCCATTCATCGCCTTCACAGGATTCTAATGAGGTTGTAAGCTCCCCGCAGGTCTAATTTGGAAAAAATCTTGGCCCCCCGTAGCCGGTAGAACCGTGTCAGAGATTAGAGGTAACGGATACGTATCTTCAAAAGTGACCTTGTTAAGACCCACGGTAAGTCGATGCATGGACGTAGAGAACCATCCTTTTTCTCAACGAAGAAGTAACCGGCTCCCGCTGGGAAGAGGACTTGCGGATAAAGCCCTCTCAAATTCTCCTTGAAAGTAGGCCGACATGGCCCAGGGTTTCAGGTACGGATAGCGGGGTAGGACCCTGCCACGAGGAGGTCGGTCCAGAGAGGACAATTGACAGTCATAGGGCCGATGGTGCTCAGCGTCTCTGCCTCTTTTTCAGAAAAGACATCCGCAAATCCCTGGTATGTCTGCTGGCAGGCCCTGGCAGAGTGTCAGGGAGAGGCTGCGGAGAGATGGCACCGCACGCGGGCGAGGTGTCGAACCTAGACATTGACTCCCGGCAACTCCGGTCCCCAAAGCAGACCTCGCCGTCTTTCCATTCGAGCGTTAGGGCAAGGTGGTTTGCAGCCAGGGGAGCCCCAAGAGGGATCGCCGACCGAAAGACCTTGGTACACGTGGAAGCAATCTTTCCTTGTGCAGAGCCCCCACCTGAGGGTGACCGGCCTGGTGAATGTACCTGGACGGAGTCGCTCAGGAGTTCCCCACTGACGGAATAGATCACCAGAGGTACTTTCCAGCCGGACCGCGGCAAGGGCCAGCGATAACGGTACCAGGGGTCGTGGATAAATTCCCGCAGACCATAAGCCAGGAAGGCAGGAGCCTGAAAACGAGAGCAGTGTCATCGTGACTATACCGCATCGTCAGACTGGAGAGGAAGAATTGGGCACCTAGGGATGCCTCTCCTACGGGCCCTAGTGCGGAGCGTTTCCCGGCCGCTGTGGACGCTGCGGGCAACCTCGGACGAGATGATCAGGACTGTCAGCAAATACAAACAAAGATTCTCCGAACGGCCGACGGATCGCTCTTTGTCCATAGGAGAGCCGGTCCACCTGCATGGGGTTCCTCACTGTGAGACTGCTATATGCAGCGGGAGCTTTTGGAATACAGGGGCTAGCCGAGGCAGTCGGACGAGGGCGACATGTCACTATCCTGGCGAAGCTCTTCCTGTCTCTCGTAAACGCACACAAAGCGGTTGGCCAAGTTATGAGTTTCGCCTCAGAGAGGACGGAATGTCCTAGCGCTAGTGTCGTCCTTCATCCCTGCTGGACAGGCCCTTCTAAAAAGTGGCAGCAGAGGCTGCGTCATTCCAGATACCGCCGCGGCCAATGTACGAAATTGTATAGCATAGTCCTCCTACGGAGGAGTCCTCCCTGCGAAGCTCAGGAGTGCTGGGGGTCTCAGCTGCCGATGCACGTGCAGCAGTTTCTTCGAAGAAACGCTACGGAATTCTTGGAGAAGGCCTGTAAGGTCAGCGGCACGGGTCGATCCTGTCCCATTGGGATTTTGCCCAAGCCATAGGCCTTCCCCAGAGAGTAGGCCTGACCCACGAAGGCCACCTTTGCCCTCCTTCCGTGAGGAACGTGATCGGGTACCATCAACTCGCGTGCATGGATCACTGGGTGATGAACCCCCTGCAAAGCTTGGGGTCCCCGATCGAACTTAGATGGTTAATAGTAGTCGCAGCTTGGACCCACCGAAGCCAGCGGAACAGGAGCGTGGGAGAACCACCGGCTGAGAAGGCGGCGGCTGCGACGTGAGGAGCTGTCGCACCATTCGAGCAGCTGATCAACTGCTGGGCTTGTTGATCAATCTGCTGCGACTGGTCTGAGTGACAAAGCTTGTGAGAATCCGCAATACTGGTAGAGGCACCTTGGGGCGGTATCATGTCCGATCTAACTGTTACGTATGCAGGTAGTGGATCGCTGGACCACGCAAGCGGCTGGTGTAAGCCGTACCAGGGAGCGGAATCTAAGTAGAGCCCGGTTTTCACCCAGAGCCCCGCCGCAAAAGCGTGGATGGCTTGCTAGCTGCGGAGAACTACCAGGTCCTTCCACTTCTGACTTGCTTGCGGCGGGCAGCCAAGGCAGTGTCTTGTACCTAAATCGAGTGACGTAGCGTAAGTCGGGGACAGGGCAGGAGTCAGGACAGGCGTCGAAGGTCGTGGTCAAGAAACGGGTGCGTAATGGTTCGTGTAGCATCGGTAGACCAGGAAACGTATACAGGAAACGCTTTCTCTAGAGGACTGTAAGGCACTATAATCCGGCAAGGAAGTGCCGGGCGGAACCTTATATAGGGTCAGTCGTTCACAACAACCCCCCCCCCAAAAAAAAAAATTTTCTGACCGCGCTGGACCTTTAAATTTGAGAAGGTACCGCGCCGCGCGCTGCTAAGGGTTCGCGGCCAGACGCATCCACGGGGATAGAAGCTTACAGAGAAAAGGCAGGGGGGCCGCGGCAGGGCCGGCAGAGAGCCGTGCGGACACAGGAGTGCGGCAGGGTAAGTGGTCGCACTCGGGGGGGTCGAGCACGCCCACGCAACGAACCTGCGGACCGCGGCGCTAAAACTCGACCCCAGGCCTGGGGGGGAGGGGAGAGAGGGGAAGCGGGGGGGGCAAAAGAGGGGTGGGGAGGAGGGGGGGGGTGATGCACGGGGCAGACACAAACGGGTGCGGCACGCCAGCCGACCCCTGGCAGCGGACCACCCGTTGACCATACCAACTAGCCAATGATAAGGGCACTCCGCATTGTTCAGATATTATATGTATGAAATTTAAAAATGCAGGATTTGGTTAAAAAAATTCGTAAAAAAGGGTTACAATAAAAAATTGGTTTTCAGTGGGTTTAGAAATCGGCAAAAAATAGAGAAGAGTTTTTTAAAGAGAAAAAAAACGAAAAAACAAAAAGCAATTTAATTTCTTTCCACGTATGAAAGCATTCTAAATAAAAAAATGCATTCATAATTGCCACTTGTACAATTGGGCCCCAGTTTGGACATCGTTTGGGACAAACCACGTTTTCATATTAAAGGGGAAAAAATAGGCAACGCCTTATACACTCAGATTTGCGCCCTCACTTTTCCCGACAAAAAACCTTCGGATAAAAAGTAAAGGAACATCCTTGTTTCGTGAACACTGTTCCGCTATTATTAAGGGTTTAACAAAAAACATCCCATCGGGATATGTTACCATTAAAAAAATACTTTTGTTGCACAGCAACAAAGTAATTAATGTTAAAATGCCCATGTGCAAAAGGTTATGGGCAGACAGCCCCCCAGTGAGAATCGGAAGGGGACATAAAAATGTATTTGAAAAATTTTAAAAATAAAAAGATAGCTCAGACTACCCACAAAATTTTGGGGAAACAAGTAGGAAACATTTCAAAAGAATACCAAAATGATTCTGTGATTTACGTTGGGGTGTATTAACAAGTGAACACTCGAATATGCCAAATAAAACTAGGTTACTCGAGGGGGGCGTATTGGTTGCAACAATGGATAAATTTTTCACCAAAGGGGGTTAAATGGTCTTTGAGTCTACGTTGCTATTTGTAACTTATGCACTATATAAATATGCTCCTATACCCTTTTTCATCCTCTAAGCTTGAGATATTTAATTGTTTTTAACAGTGAAGTTAGTATATTTTTTTTAGTATAGATAACATGACATGCACACCTGTGTAATCATGGTCAGTGAATAAGAGGATGACGTGCCTTACAACGCAGCTTGAGAAAAGAAGGCGTGCCTTCCGAAACGTCGCGTCATTGCATGGCGGCACTGGGCTGCAATCAAGCATGATCGGCCCCTACTAGTCTACAATGGGACTATCACTCACCTCCTAAACAGGAGAAGCTATACAGCTAAGTACTGCCCACGTTTTCATATGTTTTTCATTGCCTAAGGTGTTCGTCATAGAACTATGTCTTTTATGCACCAATTTATAAAAATGAAGTAAAGTTCAATTTTTTGTCCATACAGCCTATGTGTACGTTTTTGACCCCAATACAATACAGGTTTAGTCAATGTCCAGTTCAACTAAAATGGTGGTTCAAAGACTACTTTCTTCCGGACTTTTAACTGTGGGTCATGCAGGTTTGAGGGTCATGCTGTGGAAAAGGGGAACAGGTTAGTAAATGTCCAGTTCAACTAAAAGGTGGCTCAAACACTACTTTCTTCTTGCTCTTTTTAATATGTAGGTCATGCAGGTTTGAGGGTCATGTTGTGGTACAGGACAGGGATAGTCAATGTCCAGTTCAACTAAAATGGTGGTTCAAAAACTACATTCTTCTGGCACTTTTTAATCTGTGGGTCATGCAGGTTTAAGGGTCATGCTGCAGTCCAGGACAGGCATAGTCAGTGTCCTGTTCAATTTAAATGGGGGTTCAAAGACCCTTTTTCAGGCACTTTTTAATCTGTGGGTCATGCAGATTTAAGGGTAGGGGCTGCGGTCCAGGGACAGGGATAGTCAATGTCCAGTTCAACTAAAATGGTGGTTCAAAGACTCCTTTTCCCCGGCCCATTTTTTAAATCTGTGGATCATGCAGGTTTGAGGGTCATGCTACGGTACAAGACAGGTATAGTCAATATCCAGTTCAACTAAAATGGTGGTTCAAAGACTACTTTCTTCCGACACTCTTTAATCTGTGGATCATGCAGGTTTGAGGGTCATGCTGCGATACAGACATGGATAGTCAATGTCCACTTCACTAAAATTTCTGGTTCAAATATACTTTCTTCTGGCACTTTTTATTCTAAGGGTCCAAAGGGCATCTGTGTGGATTTTGGGTTCATGCTGCATTAAAGGACAGGGATAGTCAATGTCCATTTCAATAAAATAGTGGTTCAAATATTTGTTTCTTTCGGCAGTTTTTATTCTGAGGGTCCATCAAGGACATCTTTGCTGGTTTTGGGGTCATAACTAGAGATGTGCGAATTTCTCAAAAATTCGGTTCGCTCACTTCGCCGAATTTCCCGACAAAATTAACTTCGGTCCGAATTAATTCGGGATGAATCAAGTTAAAAAACAGCTATTTCCAGGCTGCACAGAGCCTGCCCGGGTGCTGTAAAACGTTGTGGCATGCTTAAATATGCAAGAGGGGGTTTGGTTTGGTCTTCATACAATGTTGTGTTTTTTTGTAAAGGACACACATGACTGCCCCCACTATTAGAATCGCTTCAACTATAAAATTCCCCGGGCACTTAAGAGGGCAAAACTGACCAAAAAACTAAAGCGGGAATGTTGCTGATAAAGTCATGCCAGCGAAAGCTGGAAAAAAACAAGCTGAGAGCTCAGGTGGCAAACATTAGTGACAGAGTGGGGGAGGAGAAAGGCGGCAGCCAGCAGCAATGAGGTCAGACAGGTGGCACAATGACATTCTGGAGGTGGCAAAAACAGGAATAGGCCACAGAGTGGCACAATGACAAAGTGTGGAGTTGACAGCATCAACCGCAGCAGCATGAGGTCAGAGAGTGGCACAATGAAATTCTGGAGGGGGCAAAAACAGGAGTAGGCCACAGGGTGGCACAATAACAGAGAGTGGAGGTGACGGCGGCAGCAGCATGAGGTCAGACAGTGGCACAATGACATTCTGGAGGTGGAAAAAACAGGAGTAGACCACAGAGTGGCACAATGACAGAGAGTGGAGGTCACGGCAGCAGCAGCATGAGGACAGCGAGTGGCAAAATGACATTCTGGAGGTGGCAAAGAAAGGAGTAAGCCACAGAGTGGCACAATGACAAAGTGTGTAGGTTAAGGCAGCAGCCACAGCAGCAGCATGAGATCAGACAGTGGCACAAAGACATTCTGGAGGTGGCAAAAACAGGAGTAGGCCACAGAGTGGCACAATGACAGAGAGTGGAGGTGACGGCGGCAGCAGCATGAGGTCAGACAGTGGCACAATGACAGAGTGTGGAGGTGGCAAAAACTGGAGTAGGCCACAGAGTGGCACAATGACAGAGAGTGGAGGTGACGACGGCAGCAGCATGAGGTCAGACAGTGGCACAATGACATTCTGGAGGTGGCAAAAACAGGAATAGGCCACAGAGTGGCCCAATGACAGAGAGAGGAGGTGACGGCGGCAGCAGCATGAGGTCAGACAGTGGCACAATCACATTATGGAGGTGGCAAAAGCAGGAGTAGGCCACAGAGTGGCACAATGACAGAGAGTGGAGGTGACGGCGGCAGCAGCATGAGGTCAGACAGTGGCACAATGACATTCTGGAGGTGGCAAAAACTGGAGTAGGCCACAGAGTGGCACAATGACAGAGTGGAGGTGATGGCGGCAGCAGCAAGAGGTCAGACAGTGGCACAATAAAATTCTGGAGGTGGCAAAAACAGGAGTAGGCCACAGAGTGGCACAATGACACAGTGTGTAGGTTATGGCAGCAGCAACAGCAGCAGCATGAGGTCAGAGAGTGGCACAATAACATTCTGGAGATGGCAAAAAGAGGAGTAGGCCACAGAGTGGCACAATGACAGAGAGCAGAGGTGACGGCTGCAGCAGGATGAGGTCAGACAGTGGCACAATCAGATTCTGGTTGTGGCAAAAACACGAGTAGGCCACAGAGTGGCACAATGACAGAGAGTGGAGGTGACGGCAGCAGCAGCATGAGGTCAGACAGTGGCACAATGACATTCTGGAGGTGGCACAAAAACTGGAGTAGGCCACAGAGTGGCACAATGACAGAGAGTGGAGGTCACGGCAGTAGCAGCATGAGGTCAGAGAGTGGCACAATGACATTCTGGAGGTGGCAAAAACAGGAGTAGGCCACAGAGTGGCACAATTACACATTATGGAGGTGACGACGGCAGCAGCATGAGGTCAGACAGTGGCACAATGACATTCTGGAGGTGGCAAAAACAGGAGTAGGCCACAGAGTGGCACAATTACACATTATGGAGGTGACGGCGGCAGCAGCATGAGGTCAGACAGTGGCACAATGACATTCTGGAGGTGGCAAAAACTGGAGTAGGCCACAGACTGGCACAATGACAGAGTGGAGCTGACGGCGGCAGGAGCAATAGCATGAGGTCAGAGGGTGGCACAATGACACAGTGTGGATGTTACGGCACCAGCAACAGCAGCAGCAGCATGAGGTCATAAAGTGGCACAATGACACAGTGTGGAGGTGGGTGGCAATACCAGTCCCTGGTAAAGATGGTTGGTGGCAGATGGAGAAACTGTCAGCAGATGTGTGGCATCAGGCGGGTGGCGCCATCAGAATAGTGGCTGAGGCAGGTAGTTTGAACCCAGACTCATTTCTCACAGTTTGGGTGAGGCGTCATGGCTGATGTAGTCTGACGCCTAAGGCATTGGTGTGTGGAAATCCTGGCCGATCCACCTGATTCATCTTGACAAAGGTCAGTCGTTCCACATTTCCCGTGGACAAGCGGGTTCTCCTTGGGGTAATGATGGCCCCCGCCGCACTGATCACCCGCTCTGATGCCACACTACTGGCCGGGCAGGACAGCTTCTCCACTGCAAACTCGGCAAATTGCTGCCACACATCCAGTTTGGCTGCCCAGTAGTCCAGCGGATCTTCTAACTGGGGTGGCAGAGTGCTGTCCAAGTAGGCCACCACCTGTTGGTTCAGGGTCTGCTCCAGGTCGGTGTTGCTGCTGCTGCTGGCGACTGCCCTCCTCACTAGGCAGGTGAAGGAAGCTGCTCATCAGTGACTCCAGACTTAGGTTGCTGCTGATGGAGCTGGTACTGCTCCTACCCCCTCACCTTCGCCCAGCAGCTGCGGCAGTAGTACGTGAGCGCTGAAGAACCCCCCGGTCAGACCTGTCAGAGGAGGGACGATGCAGCACATAGGCAGCTGCCAACTGACTACGGAGGATTTCCCTATAGTATTTGAGTTTGTCCTCCCTCTCAATAGCTGGGCAAAAGGCTCCCATTTTGGACCGGTAGCGAGGGTCGGATAGGGTGGAGAGCCAGAAGTCATCCCTCTGCCGGATGCTGACTATTCGGCTGTCACTAGCCAGGCAAATCAGCATGCTGCAGGCCATCTGCACAAGTGACTCCGAGGGGCTCCCTGCCTCCATCTCCACTGTATACTGCCACGGTGCTTGCGGGTCATCTTCCTCGTGTTCCCCTTTTTTTCTCCATTTGGTCCAGTTTAAACAACCATACCTAAAAAGAAAAACCAAAGCAATAGATCAATTAAGAGTACAAATGTTGTACATTTTATTGACAATATATTAAAAATCAGAACGAATATACAAAAATTGCATCATCATTTAAAATAGAAAACTACATAGTCCCAGAGAACACCCCAACTATTATACAAATTCGGTAACATAACAGTCTGCAAGTTCATTGATATTTTTTTCTGCGTCTTATAGCAGAGACCCTCCCATTTTACATCAAGGACCCCAATAATGTGTTGTGTAAATTTGAAAATTTTCAACTGGAAAATGATATGGTTCTTGTAACTCGTGCTGTGGAATCCCTTTATACATCTATCAGACACAGTGATGGGATTTTTGTATCTAAAAGTTTTCTCTATATGTCAGACTTGGATAAGGATCTTTGTGATGATATCATTGAGCTTTTGGAATTTGGTCTTACACATAACTTTTTTTTTTTTTTTCATGTGGTTTCAGCATACCTGCTCCCACATCTCTTTCCCATCAGGATACACCATCCTTTTATGACCACCACCATTAGGCATTCCGCACTGATGAATCTATTGCCTGGGAGAAACACGTCCGGGGCGTAATTTTTTCAAAATTTCTTTCCAACATGTATTCTATGTAGGCACTTACACTAAAGTAAGGTTTCTATTTTTTGGCTGTATATAGCCTATCGATTGTGTATTATCTTGGTGTATAAGACTGACTTCTCACAGTGAAATGTTATACACTAAATGTAAATATTGTTGAGGTGGCATATATTGACCAAGAGATTTTTTTACTCTTTACTGTTTGTTTAACACGTGACCATGAAGTAGAAAACTGGCTTTTTCCCTATAAATACACAATTATGTTTAGGGACAGTTATTTAAGGGTTCCTAGTTTGTGCGGGGCCATCCTTTTTCAGAGCAAATAACCCGCTAAGGTCCTGTGGTTAAATCAATAAGACATAATAGGGTATACAGCTCTGTCACCAATGTATATTGACTCATTTGTGTATACCTGTCTATTATATCAGGATTGAGTCCCTATCAGCGTGGGTCTATTTGTTATATATTTTATATCTTTATTAAAAGTTATGTTTTAGGAGGCTGGGACTTTTTTTGATTTTCGTAGAATATATCTGTCTTAACTATTTTTGGACCACATTTTTGGATTTTGAAAGAAAGATCTTCTGTACAGAACCAATCCCATTGATAGAAAAAGTACAGTACTGGAGATGTTTTATCAATTATATGCTCATATGGCAGGGATCTTTAGACGACTTACACATCTTAATGGACTCTCTTAATAAGAATTCTTTAAATATCAAACTGACGTACAAATGTGGACGTTGTAATGTTGATTTCCTTGACATCCAGTTCCATGCTGATGACACAGGATATGTCCATACTGATCTTTTTAGGAAATAGCCACCAATTCCATGTTACACTTGAGTTCCTTTCATCTAAGAAGTCTAGTCCAAAACATACCAGTGGGTTATTTCTTATGATTATGAAGGATCTTATATACGACCCAGTTTTTTTTTTTTTTTATAAAGGGCAACTGAATTGAATTCCAGAGTTCCAGAAAGAGGATATTCTCAATAATCCATACAGCAAGCTTACAAAAGAGCAAAGTCTAATGATAAAAATGAGAAGGTAAGATTTATTACCACTTATAACCAGGGTTGGTTTGAAATGAAATAATGTCTTGGAAAATTTTGGAATAATTTGCAGACAAATGAAGGTTTTTGAATTACTTGCCAGAAAAGCCAGCTATATCCTGTAGGAGATTATCCAATTTAAAAGATCTACTTGTCTGAAGTCATCATAAAGGCAGTTGTTTACAAAACTTCAACTCAAAAGGGCTGTAGCATGTCCAAATGTGACATCGATTGGATATTTTTTGGAATTCTACTAAAACTCAGGAATTCAGAATTACTCATACCATTGTGTGTAACCCCACTGGTGTTATCTATTTTGGTACATGGCCATGCAGCAAAATGTATGTGGGCCTAACTATGTGGGAATTCAAACGTACATGTACTGGGAATCATTTCAGCCCATGATGAAGATGATCTAAGATCACTTATACCAATTCCAAGACATTTCAAGATGGCACATGACTGTGATGCGAAACAATTAAAAATTTTGGTCATAGATAAAGTCGTCATTCCTCCACATAGCGGATTTTGGAAAAATGTGCTAGCACAGAAGGAATCCAGATTTATTTTTGTTCTTAATACCTTAGCATCACAAGGACTCAACAAATGTTTGTGTTTTGCATCTTTTTTGTAGCATCCATTGGTTACTCTCCTAGGTGTGGTTTTCTGGTATGTTTATTGATCAGTAATGCATATGTCTTGTTCTTTACATGGATATAACCTCTCATAAATGCCATGTTTTTCTCCTGGGATCATTGTAAACTTTTCATCCACATAGGATCTAGACTAGAAGATATCCTCTTGGACACTGGGATGAAGACTGATAAGGACTGATGAAATTTTTTTTTTTCATATATATAAAAAAGAGAAAGAAGGATAAAATGATAAGAATAAATAATAAAAGAAAAATTTTACACATCTAATATGTTGTATCTGATTGGTTTCACTTTTTTTTATTCACCATTACACTTGTTTGTCATTGTTTATTTTCAATAATTTTTTAATAAACACTATATATTTTTTAACAAAAGGTTGAATATTCTAACTCATTATTTGGAATTTTTTTCACTCGATTTTCACATTTTATTATTATCAATTTATATTTGAATCACCTTTTATTTTATATAAAAATTTTATATATACAGTTCTCTATAGACATTTCTTTAGATGTAAAATGTATATGTTCTCTTTTAAGTATATATGTGTTTGTATTGAGGATATTGAATAAATACATTATTTACATGTGTCAGCCTGACCTTTGGTTGTTCAGTGCACACACACTAGGTTATGCATTAATTTAATTATGTTTTTTAATTTTTTATATTTGATTTCTCTCATTATGTATGATATGGGGTACTATTCTCATCATTGTTGTGTAGTGGTATATTATATATTGTGCATAGTTATATCATGTATTTTTGTATGAATTCAGTCTATATACACAATAGATTTATGTTCAATGCTTTATGCACAACCATTTTCTTTTTGTTTATTTTATTATTTCACTAATCACTCACATGCACCCTTATCACTTACTGTTCACTGCATTTTCTTTTACTTTCTTCTTTTCCTTGTGCACAATTCTATTAAGTATTCCACTGTGGAATGCAGTTGCATTCCGCGGGGATTGTCCAAGGATGTGTAATATATCTTTCTGGGGTTTTTGAGGGATATTATGCGGTCATGTGCAGTTACCCAGTTGAACGCATCATGTGTTCCATGTGGTAAATTCCATTTATGTGCATATATTTGTCAGTTACTTCCGATTCGGGACGTATACAGCACTTTCAGTATGTATGGGATTATAGTAATGAATTTAGGTTTAGGACATTATTTATATTGTGGTTGTACATTTATTTATGTATTAATTTGTATTTTGCTGGGTTGCTTTATTTATCACTTCCTGTCAGTGGAGCACAATTTGCATTTCAATGATGTACGATGTCATTTCCTGTTTGTTTTTCATTGATGTGGTGTGTGTGCACTGATTAACACCAGGTAGTACATATGTGTTTGAGTTTTTCATTGGTCCATTTGTATATTTATACCCACCTGTGTCTGTGTTTCCTTATAACCTTTAATGAAATGCAAACGAAACATGCGTTGGGGATGCCCCAGATAAAAAAAGCCTATGGATGCCCTTGCTCATCACTTATTGTACTTTTACTTTAACTTATTATTTTATGTTACATAAAATAGGTGTCCTTCAGCTGGTGTGTTCAAAAATGAACAGAATTAGATTATGCAATTAGAATTGAATATGCACTTGTCTAGAATAGCTGCAGGGGGTGTATCAAGTTACTTTTTCCTTTACGCATTCTGTAAAGAAGTCAAATCTAATGTCATTGACTTCTCATGAGATGTTGCCGATGCCTAAAGGGCAGTTTGTGGATCACAAAGCAGCCAGAATTGCTACAGATAGAACCTAAGAATAATTGCATCTTTGGGACTAAAAGTACTAGACTCTAATATTGATTTAAAACCATAAAACTTCTTTCAAAAACCAGTAAAACAATCACAGCCTGCTTCAATAATAAAAGTCAAATAGTGAATATTTTGTATTTACAGTAACATCAAATTATTTTAATTAGAAAATTATTTAATGATAATATCTAAAATTATTTAAACATGTTTTCTGACCATATTAGCATAATTATGATATTAACTACTGCAATATGTATTGTGTTATCTAATTTGTTTTGATACCAATTATCTGTATGATGGGATACTGTAAAGCCATTGATGATTCACATTATTTCATTAAATGTAATAGCACACAAGCACATTTTAATTTGTGTTTGAAAGCTATGTATTTCATGATGAAATATGGTACAGATAAACTCTATTATACAAGGTTTATCAGTTGGAACATATGTTCTTTCTGTTAAATTGGCATGTAATCTTCATCTGTTAGAGTATTCATCATACCTAAAGGTTCAGGCCCGAATTTATGTTATGTTTATTAGGCTATCATAGCAGGTGCTTTAGCTGAGTTGTTTTTTTCATCCCTTGTCTGTACTGTTATTTTTGTCAAATTTGCCCGCTGTAAAAATTAAAAACCAGGATTGCTGTATTTTGTTCATCCAGCCTCCCAAAAACCTTGCTAAAAAGTTATCAGAGTATCACTTGAATCCCAAACTGATACAATAAAAAGGTCAACCCATGCCACAAAAAACAAGTCAGCTCCATATACAGAAAAATAAAGTTATGGCTGTCAGACGATATAGAAACACATTTTTTTACAAATGCATTTCTATTATGTAAATGTAATAAAAAGTTAAAAGCTATATAAAATGTATATTGTTATTGATATTGTTGTAATTTTACCAAGCCACATAGTAAATTTATTCTGTCATTAAAACGGCATGGTGAAAGCTTTAAAATTGAAGCCCAAAAAACAATGGTGAAACTGCATCTTTTTTTCCCCATTTTCACTGCTCAATGCTGAAAAGAAAGGGGAAAACATTGGGGGCCCCAAAAAGCACAATACCCCCTTTTTGGGAATTTCCCCCTGAGGGTTTGTTCCAAAAGGGGGTTTGAAAGTGACATGGCACTCACAAAAATCTGTGATCCAAAAAGCTCCCCCTCTCCTGTAAGCCCTGCCATCCGGCCAAACAGCAGTTTACATTCAAATATAGGATATGGCTGATTTTTTAAACAGGATTCCTTGTGAAAATGCATATTTTTGAACCAAAAAAACATCATTTCATACTCTAATGCAAAAAAAATGCAAAAACCTGGGGGGTCAACACCCAAAACACCCCTGGTTCATAATTTAACGGGTGTAGTTTCCAAAATGACCCTTTCTAGGGGTTTTTATTTTTTTTAGCCCCTTAGGGTGTTGCAAACCCTAAATTTTTCCTAAAAATAAAAATTTCCGAGTGTTTTAATTCTAAAGCTTGTGGTTAAATCATATAGGGCATTAGGGCCACATATTGGATATTTTTAAAAACGGTAGAACCAGGGAATCAATTGGTTGCTTCTTTGGGAACATCACTGTATCACGTAAAAAAACGGATACATAAATTTAAAAAATGCCAAAAAAAAATGAATTTTTAAATTTCACCCCCACTTTAATTTTTGTTAAAAAAACTTCCCAAATCTGTTTTTAAATTTTTAAAGGGGTACAGTTTTTTTGATCGAGTCATTGATGGGGGTATCTAAATACAGGGCCCCTTTAAAACCCAAAACAAATGGATGGTCCCTAAAAAAATCTATATTGGGAGATAAAGTTTTAAATATTGTTGTGGTAAAAAATATTTGTTTTAATGACAAGTCGTGTGTAGCACTAACACCATGGAACCGGGGGCTTGGTGTGGCCTCTGGGCCCCCACGGCGTAGAGGTTAATTTAAATGCTTTTACAGCTGAAGTGCAGGGCAAGGGCACCGTGTGCTTGAAGAGATGACAGGTCACAGACCGATGTAGCCATAGCAAAGAGGTATGGAGCCAGAGGCATAGCAGAAAATGGGAGGTCCACCCCCGTGCAGTCACCCCTTTTAAAGCCTCTCCCCTTCCGGACCATCCAGGTGCCCCAAAAGCAACATGCGGCAAACACCTCCTCCTCGAATTCCCAAAAAAAAGGCAATAGGGGAACTAGCCCGTCCCGGAAACTTTTGGACTAATGGGTAAACAAAAGCTCTGGACGGAACCATGAGCCAGCAGGTACAGACGCTTTGGGTGAACTGTGAGCCAGCGAGTACAGGTGTTCTGGGCTAACCATTAGCCAGTGGGTACAGGAGCTCTGGGCTAATCATGAACTAGCGGTTTTTTGGTAGGGTACCCTTTGGGGGGATTATGTTAGTTTATTCGTCATGTTTCAATGGGTAAGAGGTCTGAATGTTGAAAACGCGTATTGGGTATGGATCCACTGTGATGGTGTAGGTGGAGACTATGCCAGGGAGTGGAGTCTAAGGGGGGGCTTTTGGGTTTTCCCCGAGCCCGCCTGCAAGACTTGAAAGGACTTTGCCGTGGGGAACCCCCAGGTCGCTTCCCCTGACATGGCTACCTGCAGTGACAGCCAAGGTGCAAACCTGAGGTGGTTAAGGCAAAGTGACATCGAAGGCGGTGCAGTCACAGGCAGTTTGCAGAATTCAGACAGAAAAAACGGGTTTCAATGACGGATACGCGAAACGGAACAGCAAACTGAAAACAGGGGGTTTTAATGAAGAGGGGAAGACGGTCCCAGGCAGGTAGCTGACAGGCAAGACGGCAGGATTAGGAACCTAGGTAACAGACAAAGAGGACAGAAGGAAACAGCAAGTCTAAATGTATGCAGGACAGACAGACATAACAACAGGTAACACCAAAGCGTGGTAGGTGGACTTTTAATGAACTGACCTGGAGAGAAGCGGGGAAGTTCCTTTTATAACGGAAGGTCGCAGTTCATTGGACAGGTAATTAGTATACTGTACCTTTAAATCCAGACCGGCGGGCGTGTGCAGACACAGACAGGAACACATTTAGGTGAGTACTCAGAAATACGGGACACAGCAGGAACCGACTTTGCATGGAGACAGGACCGCAGATGCAGAGAAACAGAACACAGAAGAGACACAGCCATGCCCAAGAGGACTGCGGCATGGAGTGAGACAGCAGCAAACAGGTATGGGGTCAGGAGCATAGCAAAGACATGCCACATGCACGGTCCTTACCAGGGACTGTGGCGTGAACTGTGATATCTGTCTTGCGCGCAGAAAATTTCAAATTTTTCCAAATCTTCACATTTTGATATTTTTTTTTACAAATAAACAAGGATTTTATGGCCCAAAATTGATTACCAACTTAAAGCACAATGTGTCACGAGAAAACAATCTCAATCACATGGATAGGTAAAAGTATCAAAAAGCTATTTTCACATAAAGTGACACATGTCAGATTTCAAAAATAGGGCTCCGTGTGGAAAGTCAAAACTGGCTGCGGAGGTAAGGGGCAAAACATAGCAGGCTAACTATTTTATGGAGCTGCATCTTCACCCTTCTTCTCAACTCTGATTTGCTGAAGGCCTTTCCCACTCTGCCCCTATAAAAGATGCTTAGCCTTCTTAACCACATGAAACCATTTCTAATAAACTTTTTTCACAAAAATAAAATATGCAAAAAATTCTATTAAATTTTCGCACAATAAACACCCCACTTTTTAGGGTGAGCAAAGCCCCTAAATACCCATGGCCAAACAACAATTCATCCACCTCATCTTAGGTAGAAAGGGCTGGCTTTTATGCAACCTTAAAGCACATCTTGGCCTTTTACTGACCACACCTTTATCAGCACTTTTATCAGCAACCCAGAAAAAAGGTACATACAACATAGAAAGCGTGCTGGGACACTCCCATATGGTGTCTCAAGTTATCTAACAATATGACAAGCAGCTTCATTTCCCCTCAGTTTAAAAATGGCCCCATTTTTTTGGGTCACTTTTTTTTAAAAAAAATAAGCTCTACTCTGATAACAAGCCCTAGCTTATTTTTTCACTGTTTCTGGAGTAGGCTTGAAATATAAACCCTACTCCAAAAATAAGCCCTATTTACATTACATTCAGCTCCTGCAGCTTCCAGCATGACCATCCTCTGTATGGTGGACTGAGACCCACCATATTCTGCACACGCGGACATTGTCTCCCGGCCTCCTCACAGACACGGTTTCATACCCCAGTCCACAGGCAACAAGTGCAACACCACCAGTGGAATAAACTGCAACAGGGATTCTCAGGTCTGGCTGTGCTAGTGCTCCCCCCTGTTGCTTGTCGGGAAACCCTATGGAGCCCTTTTTCTGGAGTCCTGTGTCCCCCAGCCATGACATTCCTGTGTTCTTTCCTATTTGCAGTATCACCTGTGAGATTGCTCAGATGCCCTTTCCTGAGGTGGTGAGCTGCATCTATCACCTGATGTGTGCTCGGACATTTCCGACAATGTTATTTTTGGGGGCTTCCCTAAAGCTTTAAAGGGGAATTTTTCTTTTTCCTTTTATTTGAGTGGGATGTGGACAGCTCCGTGTTTTCCCAAACAAAATCCCCTGCATAAAAGTTATATTTTTTTGTATTCTACTGTTTGGGCCCCGATGTCGCTATGTCCAGTTTCCCCTATATGCAAATGAGGGAATTATAAAACTGCCACTGGCGCCATTTTAGAAGTGCTGAGATTTGAGAGAAAAGACTGAGACGAGACTGAGCAAAAAAAGGGGGGTATTCAAAATGTTCCAGAGACGGGGAAGCCGATGTCCCTACAGACACCATCGCGAGAGAGAGAGAGAATCCTGGACAAGAAACAAGCGCCAAGGAGAAGGACTGTTTTTGCCCCGGATCATCCTCTTCACCAAAAGGGATCTGCACCTGGGGAAAAAAGGAATTGCCGGCCCATCTTTAATGTCCCTCAGCAAAAGGGCGTGCCCCGCCAACAAACTGGGGACTTTTAAGAAGGCCTAAAAATTTAGTTTTAGTTATTTTAGGCTCTTTTAAATCCCAAAAGGAGGGTTTCCCCAAATACATCCCCCTGAAGGACTTGGGGGAGTTTGATATCACACCGTTAGCTACTTAAAAACCGGGTTTATCTGTGAGGGAAAGTTTGGAACATTTTGTTTTTGGGAAAGGGAAGTGGGAAAACCTTTTAAGCTGTGAAAAGCTGCTGTGCTGCCCCCAGAGCCCCTGAAAACGGGTCCCAAAAACAAAATTTGTTCCCGTTAGTGTTTTAAGGGTTTATTAAGAGGAAAGGGGGTTTATGGCCTTTCCAAAACCCCACGGTTAGGTTAAAATTTTTCAAGGCACCCCGAGAGTACATTTCGGGCCCGGTGCGTGTGCCCCAAGGGGGCCCGGGGAAACGTTATTTTTTAAAAATTTGGGGTTTGGGGGGGTTTCTGTTCCCATCTTGTTCCGGGAAAATTCATTTAAAAAAAACCGTTTTTGAGCTGGTTTTGGGAGTGTGTTCTTTGTCCGTGACTTCGCTGTATTCCGGAAAACCTGCTCTCGGTACTCGGCTTACACAGAGTTGCCCAAAGAGACTCTCAAGGTGGCTTGAGTGATTGGAAGGCTTTGTGGCTGTAGGGATAAGCATAAGGGGCCCCCTTTTTATAAAAAAAAGTCTAGCTCTAAGTTTTTTTTGTTGCCCACAGCAAAACCCATCAAAGCCCCCACCCCCTTTTTTTTAGTGCTCTTAAAAAATGAAAAGGAAGCTCTGATTGATTGCTATGGGCAATAAAGTCTTAGACTTACACAGTTTGCCCTACCCTGTAAAGGGGTTAAGTGCTTTAAGGTTTTCAAAAAAAAAATTGGTTTGGGATTACTGTACTTTTTTTTTTAAGTTAAATTTGTTTTAAAAACCTAAATATTCCCCTTTTCAAGGGGAATTGGGCCGTCTTTTTTTTTTGGGGCCTTGTGTCTAGACAAACAAGCAGTGTTTAAAAACTAACAATTTAGTGTTTTTTAAAGGGAAATTTAATTGTTAACTAACTAGTAAAAATATTTTACCATTTTACTATAAGAAATTGTTAATACCATAAATGTTTTTTAAGAAAAAGGTTTTCTAGTTTAAAAATCTATTTAAAGTCTTTTTTAAATTTAAAAAAAGGGCTCCAAAAAAAAGTGGCACCTCTATCTGTGGGTAATGTCTGATGTTGCAACTTGGTCCTGTAAAAATAAATGGGGGTGATTTTCTGTGGGGGCAGGTGTGGGAATTTTTTCCCTTTAAAAGGGGGGCAGGTATTTTGGAAAAACGGTTCAAAATTTTAACCTCTTCCTGCCCCAAGTAAGGTTTTGTTAAAATTTGGGTTTATTTTTGGCTCCCCATAAACCCAAAAAAAACAAATTATTTGTGGGGTGAAACATTGACTGTATTTTGTAGGTAGGGTAAATGCTGGAGACACCAATTTGTAAGTTAAAAACTTTATTTTTTTTAAAGTTGCATTACGCCGCTGTTTTCTGTGACCGTTAACGTTTTTATTTTTCAGCTGTGGATCTAAGTGAGAGTTTGTTTTTTTGGGGGGGGGGGTTAAGGGGGGGGGGGGGGTAATTTTTTTATTTGGGGGGGGGGGGGCATTTTTGGGGGGGGGAATTTAAAATGGGGGGGGGTGGGGGGGGGGGGGGGGTGGGGGGGGGGGGTTTTTTGGGGGGTTTTTTGGGGGGGGTTTTTCCCCCCAAAATTTTTTGATTTACCCTTTTTTTTAAAAAGGGGGTTTTTTCCAAAATTTGGGAAAAAGGTTGGGTGCATGTATTTTGTCTTTGTGTTCACCTTTTCAGGGGTAAAAAAGAAAATATTTTAAAAAAGATCCCCCAATTTTCCAGAAAAAGGAAAATAACTTTTTTTTTTTTTTTATTTGTTTAAAAAAGAAAAAAAGGGGACGTAAAAGGTTGTGGTTGGGTTTTTGGGGTTTTAAGTCTTAAAAAGGCCCCCAGCTGCCATCGTAAACCCTTCAGCATCCGGCAATCTCATTGTGAAGGGCCAATGTGGCAACAGAACGGTGGACAGCACAACTTCTTGTCATGAACCAAAGGGAAAGGCAATAGATTTTATGGTGGGGCCACGGGGCTTGTTGTAGTTGGGTCCCCCAGTGGCTAAAGGGGGGTCATATTACTTTTCCCCCTACGTTTCCTATCTCGGGGGCTTTGGGGAAAACGTTCGCGATGGGGGAAAGAAATTTTTTGGCATGGCCTTGAGGGGAAACAGGAAAAGCCAGCAGACAAGAGACCCTTTTTGGGCACTTTATCTCTATTGATCAGACAATTTTACTTCTCTTTGAGTCAATTAATTGCCCCCCTCCGTTGACTTAATGGTACAGGGAGTCGTTATAGTTTTCGCAAGGTCGTGTATTTCCACCATATGTGATTTAACGACAACCTCTGTAAAGGCTACTGTCCTCTGATCTGGCTAGGCCGGGACGGGGACCAAACCTCTTACTTTGAGCCTTTTGCTCTGTGGGGCTGAGCTTTGAGATCCTCCATTGTTCCAACTTTCCAATAGCAACAAAATTTTTAAAGATTGTGAACACCTAACTCTCACACCCATATGTTGGCCACTGAGTGGCAGTAAAGTACAAAGCACATTGCATATTAGTTAATCCCCGGTGTAAGCACATAACTAAAGCATTATAAGCACATAACTATTAATGCTTAAAACATTTTCGGCTACAAGAATTGACAAAATGCACCAATTTACTCCCACAACGACAACCGTTTCACTCAGAGCAGAAGAAAATTTTACTGGATACCACTTTTCTAAAATCTCTACATGCCACAGTTATGTTTACCACAGCAGCTGTTGTGTTAAAATGCAAGTGAGCCCACTTCCTACCCTGTTACTTATCTTATGATATAACTATGTCAAATGTCAGTATGCCTATGCATACACAAAAGAAGACTTAAATTGTGTGCAAAAAAACAAAGCCCATAGGTAATATCCATTTGGGCAGTGTGGATGAAAAATTTTTAAAACTGTGGCACAGGTAGAAAGGTGCTGGAACAGTGAAGATGTTTGTGTGGAAAAGTCGTAGCCAGGAGAAGTCATCATGGTGGTCTGGACTGGATGGAGAAGAAAATAGAAAAATAACGACTCCCCCAAAAGAAGAATCCTCTGTTGTCATGGATTAATTGATTTGTTCTTTGTTTGGGTCAGTTTTTTTCACATATTGGTAGCAAACCAACTGTATTTGATTACTATATTTGTTCACTTATACGTTATTGTAGTTTTTTTCTGCTTGTTATAAGGGCAGTAGCATGGTTCCCGATTGTAAGTGAGGCAGCCCTGTCCCTGCCCGTGATTAGAGTTTTTTAGCTATTTTTTACTTTTCTGCCTGTGTTAGTTTAGAAAGTGTGCATAACCAAAGCAAAGTTTGGTGGCAGATATTGTATGTGGACCTCTGGGGTTGCTTTTTAGTTCCAGTCTGGCATTGGCCATTAGCAACACCCAGCAAGTCCTTAAAGGGTTTACTGCAATTACAAACATTAAGCAATTTTTTTTTAAAACAGATGGAATATTTTAGAAAATCCCACCCCACATTGGCATAATGAATATAAAGGCATCAAAGTGAGGATTTTTAAGCTATGCAATCGCATTGGGCCCAAGACAGGTTTAAGTAACAACTTATCAAAAGGTTTTTTTTTTTTATAAAGCCTCTTTTAAATTTGACACTAGGGAAAAAAAAAAAGGGTTTTGAATCCAATGTCTTAAAAAAAAAGTCTGAAAAAAAAAAAGAAACCAATAAAGTGTACTGGTTTCCGGTTCCTTTTTTTTTTCAGAAAATTGTTTCAATTTTTTAAAGGGTGCTGGTTTTGCAGATTTGTCTTTCGCAATTCCCACACATATTTTTTTAAAAAACGAAAAAAGGGGGGGCTGCTTTTATTTTTCTTGAATTTGCTCTTCCCACTTTCCCAAAATATATCAAAAAAGGGGAGAAAGGGATGTTAGAAATAGAGCAACCTTTAGCAAATATTCTTTGAAACCCTTGACAGTGGAAAAACTAGTTTCACCACTCTACCCCAATCTTATCAAAAGATAGCTTTTGGGAACTCAATGTTTAAAACTTTATTGCCGGGTTTTAAAAATACAACTTAAAAAAATGAAAAAAAAAAAGGTCGTCACAAACTGTTTTGGGAAAAGCCCTACCAGCCTTTAAACCCCTTGATATACATAACACAAAAATACAAAAATGAAACCTTTCTGCACTCAATAAAAAAATTTAACATTAAAAGGGGTTTAGTCTAAGTCCACACTTTTTAATGAAATTTCCCCTCCATTTCTCCACACTGAAAAAAATTTTTTTTCACGAAATGTATTTTAAGGAAAATAAAATTTCAAGGGAAAAATTTAAAATATTTTGAAAAGGAAAGAAAAAAAAGTGATGTGGGAAGAAAAAAATTTTGGAATATTGCATTTTTATTTTTACAGGGAAAGAAGGGGTTTAAAAAGGGCAGAAAACATGTTTGCTTTTAAACTTTTATTAAACAATAAATTATTTGCATTTAACACTAGGACACTGGACTCGTGCCCCCGCCTAGAACTACTGAAAGGAGTCATTTTGACCCCTTGCTTGTTTTCTTTTTTTTTTTAATTTTCATTTGGGGTTAAATTTATTAATAATTATTTTTTTTTGAAAAGTTTTAATTATTGTGAGATCCAACAGTAAATGCTTTGATTGTTTTTTTTTTGTTTTTTCCTTTATTTTTCTACAAAAAAAAAACCAATAATTATAATAGAAAACCTTTTTCAAACTTTTTTTTTTATTAAAGGGTGAAACACATATAAACAAAAAATGAAGAACAAAAAGCAGAAAAAAATGTAGGGGGGAGGACAAAAAAATGAAAAAATGGCGCAGAATTCCCCTTTTCTAAACATTTTGTGTTTTGAAATTTTAGGCTTTTCCCTTTTTGATTTTTTGGAGTCCCTTTGCCCCCCAAAAAAATTTTCCCCAAAAATTTTTTTACAATTGCCGACAAAATCTATTTTTCTTGCACTTTTTTTTAAATCTGGCAAAATTTTGTTTGAACCATCCTTCTGAGCATGTAAAAATTTGGGGAAACGGGGAAACCCCTTTTTCCCCTATCGTGCCCTTTAAGGCCCACTCAACTCTCACAAAAGCGTTTGAAAAAAATTCCCTTGGTGACATTTTTTGGTGGGAAATTTCCCCTTGAATATTATCCATGCATTTTTTCCCCCCAAATGTCAAAGGGGCATTTTCAAATGCATGAAACCGGGGCCATTCCTTGGCGGTTCTTTGGTTATTTTTTTTCGGCCATCTGACCCAACAAACCAAAATCTTCTCCTTATTTTTTTTTCATTGTAAAATTTTCTTTCTGGGTTTTTTTAGGGGGTTTCAGCGCAACAAAAAACTTTTTGGATGGAAAGGGGAACTCAAAAGGGAAAACTTTTTTTGTTGACCTTTCCTTGTTTTACTGAAGGGAAAAATTTTTTTCCTTCATTTTTTTTAAACACTTTATTTTTTGTAAAATTTTCCCCTTTCTGGTTTTTTTTCTTTAGGAATTCTGCCTTTTTTTCTTAGGTTCCCAGGGAATGGTTTTTCCCTTTTGGGCTTTTTAGCTGTTTAGTTTAATTTTACTGAGAAAAATAATTGGGTTTTAAACCCATTGCGACCTTTTTTCAAAAAGGGGGTCCAATAATTTTCATTACCACATGGTAGCTAAACAGCCCCTCAGCACGGGTGTGCCCATTTTTTGCCTAGAAAAGGGAACCAAATTTGCCAGATATTTGCTACCCTTTTATCAACAGCTAGCCAATATTTGGGGCCCATATTTATCGGGTTTTTTTTTTTTGGAAAGGGCATTTATTTGGTGAAGGGGACACCTAGTTTTTTTTGCTTGGGAAAAATTGCTTTTAAAACCCCCCGTTTTGTTGGGCCAGAGTTTGTAAAACCCCCAATAAAAATTTTCAATAAAAAATTCCCACACAGTAGAAAATGAGCAAAATTGTCCGTTTTTCCGTCTCTCCCATCCCAGTAGTTTTTTCACAAATCTGAGAAACCTCATAATTTAAAAAAAAGCGGTCCCCTTGACCTTGTCGCTTTGCAAAACGGTATTCCCCTTCCCTTACACCAAATACGCAAATCAGTGACGGTTTGGGGCCAGATATTCCACAGCATAGGGAAAATCCCCAATGAAGCATCTAGCTCCTCATCAAAATAGAGTAAACTGGGAAATTATTGTTCCTGCATGCTTTTGAAAACTTACATTTCTTTATATGTGTCAATATATATGAATCAAAAAAAAAAAGCCAAAGCCTCAAAAGGGAAAATCGGGTTTAATTTTTATTTTCTTCTGCCGTAACCCGTAGGGCCCGGTGCTTCTCAAAGGGAAAATTTTTGGGTGTCAAAGCCTAACCCGGCAAGGGGTTTTTTCCAAATTTTAACCCGGTTTCCCCTTTTAATACCATCCGCTGAAAAATAGTATTCCCTTTAGATTCGCCTTCTCTGGTGTTTGGGTTTTTGCTTACCCTTTGCCCCCATCGTTACCTGTTTTCTTTCATTTTCTGGGGGTTTTGCCCTTTTTTTTTTTGTCCACGACCAGGAAGGGTCACGAGGCAACAAAAACTGCATGAGCCCCATTTCCCCCGTTGATGTGGGTTGGGGAAAATCTGGGAAAAAAATTTTATGAATATTTAAAATTTTTTTTTGTAAGGGTTTCCCTGCAAAACTGGCTGGATTAGGGCGGAATATCCGACCGGTTTTTCCCCACAATCCGGCCCCTACCGCCCCCTCAGGTACAGAGCGGAGTTTTTACCCGAAGCCCGCCCCCGAACCCCGGGCTGGAGCCGCTGTCTGGGGCGGAAACCGTTCTTTTCGCGTAAACAAACGTGCTCTGTCCCCCGACAGCGGCCCAGCCCGGGGGGTTTGGAAGCGGGCTTCAGGCATGAGGGGCAGGGGACGGCCTGTTTTTTGCGGCAAGAATATCCAGATGGCTAAATTTAGCCAAATTTTTGCTTTGTGTGCAAAAGGCCATAACTCCCTTTTTGTGGAAGAACAAATAAATACACCCTAACTACCCTTCCTTCTGGGTTTGTTCCTTCTGAGTCTTCAGAAATTCCCCCTTGATAGTTTTGAGGGGAAAGGAAAAACTTCATCACTGTCAAATCCAAAAAACATGTTTTTTGCAATTCGGATTCCGATTCATTCTCCGGTATGGATTGAAAAAACCAAATATTCCCAGGCTTTATCAAATTTTTTCTCCCTTTTTCCTCACAAATTCCAAAATTTTTTATAAGTTCCTGCTGGGAAAAAAGAAAAGAAATGAAAACTAAAAAAAATAATAACTGTTCTGCCACCTTCAAAAATAAAGGGGGGCTGAAATTTAGTTTACGGGAGCCCAAAATATTTTTATAACAATTATCCCGTATGATTTTTCAGAGTCGTATGTCTGCGTCGTTTCTTTGTCTCTTCAGCTGAAAGATAGTTAAATTCTATCCAAAAAACTGCTCCGCTAGAAAACCCAAAAAAAACACCACCCTTCTTTAAACATAAGGAAAAAGAGCCTAGAGTAAAAAAAGTATTTTTTTCAGCATTAAAACCCGTAATACAAACAAAGGGAAAAAAACAAGGAAAATGTAAAAAATTGAAATGTAAATTGAAAATACACTAAATTGAACATCAGGGGAAAAAAGGGCAGAGTGAAAAAAATTTTGCACAAAACTTTAAAAGAACATTTAGTGACAAAAGGGAACCCCCAAAAAATAGTTGGGGGTAAAAAGACTCCCTTCAGTTGTTCTTGGTAAAATTTTTTAAAAAAAAAGCGGGAAATTTTTCACCAAAATTTTTTTAAAATTTTCACAAAAACTTTTTTCACATCAAATTTTAGGAAAAAATCACCCAGTTTTAAGCCGGAATTTTTGAAAAAAAGTAGTCCAGGGGAAAAAAAAAAAAACGAAAGGGGTCAAAAAAAGACTCCAACAGTTAAATTTTTAGGGGTTTTAAGGGGTTTTTTTTGCTATTCAGTTCATCCTTTTCTCTATTGTTTTAAGCACTGTGTGCATTGCCAAATTGATTAAAATGTATGGGCCTGCACAGACAGAAGTGAAATGCCAAATAAAGCATTATGATAGAAAATGTCGTTGTCATTTAGGGCGACATGCATGAAATTTGACTTGTGAACGCCAAATTTCATGCGCATAATAATGGCATAGAATGCGCCTGATTTATGACCCACTCTACAGCGGGTCCTAAATCAGGCGCATTCTAGCACTAAGACGACATTTCTGGCTCAGGGATTCCACTTTGAAAGTGATACACCTATTCCAGCTGTAATGCGCCTAGAAATGCCATAGCAAAGCTATAAATATGTAGCTTTGCTACGGTTCTAATCCGCCCCACCTCCCGCAAGCGGGAGATTTAAACATGTATCAACAGGGCTTAACAGTGAGCAAGAGTCAGTAGACTCGAAACGCGTCTGTTGCTATCATCGGGGGTCTGTTGCAAGGTTGCCGTGCGGCACTGTGGTGTTGTTTTACTTTGCAAGAATAAAGTTCTGTTTTTACTTACAGACCGGAGTATCCTCAGTGGCGTCTGTTCACTGCACACGTCACCGGATATCCTTCTTTTGCATTTGCATCACCGCGGGACCGGCGGTTTGGTCTGAAGCATGGAGTAGAAGTTGCCATAGAGCAGATCCGAGCCTCATCTGCGGGACTATACAGCCTTCATCATAGGTTAATCCTTATTCTGTTTGTAACTTGTTTAGCCGTTTGCACGGGTCAGTTTGGATTTACCGTAAGGCTCCCTTCACATAGCGCTCATAGGATCCAGCCTTCACATTAAAGCCACACGCACAGGCACAGCACAGACCCCGCACTAGCATCATAGCCCAGTCATTTCACTATTATGTCCCCAGAACGTAGAGCCAAGCTGGCAGCAGTATTCAATTCAACAATGAATGCAAATGAGGACAATGGTGTTAATGGACAAACACTTGGAAAACAACTGTTCATACAGTTGGAAAAAGTAAAAAATTAGGAGCTCAAGATTGGTGGGACAAAGAAACGCTCAACACCTATTTGGAAAAGAAAGATCACTCCTGGGGGCTTACGCCTAAAAAAAAGTACCATCTTTGAAACAAAAGAAGACTTCATGGCCAAATGGAATGGCGGGACGTACAGAAGTTCCATGACCCTTATGAGTCTAATTATTGAGTATGAAACTTAAAAAATACAGGAAATTGGACAAAAAAATTTAAGGATCTGGAGATACAAATAGAAGAGTTTAAAGGATTAATGGACTTTGAGGCAGCACAGGCCCAGTTAAAAGAGACCGTGGAGATTGCTGAAAAGTCCATCATGGAAAACAAAAAGAAAAAATATATTAGAGATATAGATGACTACAGTAACAATAGGGTGTATTCATGGGCAAAAGAAAATCGAGAATTTCCACCAAAGTCCATTCTAAGAAAAAAATGGAAAAAGAAGAACAATAGGTCAGTTAGCTTTTCAGACATTGACAGCATTGAAAGTGGCAGTACTGACAATGAAGAGTCAGAAATAGCAAACAGTGCACAACTAGCATCTACTAAATCAAAGGAAGTGTCAAAAAAACGAAAAAAGGACAATCACAAGGGGCCAATTCCTTACCACGGAAGTCGACAAGACCTTATGCACAGCGCAAACGCGTGTACAAATAAAGGAAGAGGACTCTCAAGTCATTGTCCTCACTCCCACAGTCCTGACACAGCCTCAATTAGAGGTTTTAAGTCAGGGCTTAAATTTTGTGCCAAAATCTGATTTCGACTTTTTCCATACCATCATGGACATTAATAAATTTGTAAGGCTTCTCACTGTCAAAAAATTTTTCTTCGACAGAGAGAGGAATGGAAGTGAGTTGTCCCCTAGGGAGGACATAACCCATAATGAATTTGCAGGTTTGCATTTTAAGGAACAACTGGCATTGAAACATTTGTTTGAGTTAGAGAAGGAGACAGATAGTGGAATGCATGATTTTGAAAATGATAGTTCTAAAATACAACATAACATGCCAAATCCAGGTTTTTACCCATTGAAAGCCAGGGTCCCGGCCCTGGAGGCTTTTCAAAACTCCATGGAACGGGATCTTTTGGCATTACATAACAAAAATTTAAGAAACAAAAACAACAACAAATATAGGAAGAACAACTTAACTTGGAGCCAAATGAAAGCAATAAAAGAATTAAAAAATAGGGATCACCTATCCATTAAGAAAGCAGATAAGGGGGGAGCGGTGGTAGTTATGGATAGTGGTTTATATGAGAGACAAGTATTGGATATATTGAATAACACCCGTACATATCGTAAATTAAAAGAAAAGCCCACACGTAAATTTCAAGAGGCGTTAGATCGGCTTTTACAAGAGGGCATTGCCCTGGGTGTTCTTAATGAAAGACAAAAAGTTATATCTTGGGGGAAGATCCGGTCATTCCGATATTTTACGGGGTCCCCAAGGTCCATAAGAACACCTTTCCACCTGATTTGCGCCCTATAATATCAGGAAATAACTCTTTGAATGAGCATGTTAGTGTGTGGGTTGATAAATATCTCCAACCTCTAGTCCGCAATCTACCAGGTTACATCAAGGACACCAAATCCCTCCTAAAAACTATGGCGAGTATCAACTGGCAGGACCAATATACTTGGGTCACATGCGACGTGGTGGGATTATACTCTTGTATACCCCATGACGTAGCAGTAGTGGCCCTTACCTTTTTTCTTAAACAACACAGTAACTATGACACACATTTGCAGGAATTTATCTTAATGACAGTAGAATATCTCCTTAAACACAATTATTTTAAATTTGCAAATACCTTCTACCTCCAATTAGAGGGAGCCCCCACGGGGGCCACTTTTTCTCCTTCTCTGGCCAATATCACCATGGCCTGGTGGGAACATCATGCCATTTACAGTACTAGCAACCCATTTACAGATTGTATAGTGTGGTATGGGCGCTACATAGACGACCTCTTGTTCATTTGGGGTCGTGATGTGGCGCTCATACCACACTTTTTGGAGTACATTAACTCCAATTCATTTAATTTACGATTCACAGGAAAAAGTAGTGCCAATGGTGTCTCTTTCCTTGATGTATTTCTTACTGGACACAACAAAGAGGGCAGGATAGTGTCTAATTTATATCGCAAACCCAATTCGGGCAACACTATCCTTAGAGCCAATAGCAACCATGCTCTAAGTACCATTAAGGCCGTCTCCTATGGGGAAATGGTCAGAGCTAGGCGCATTTGTACAGAGGAGGAGGATTTCTCTATAGCCAAAGAGAAAATAGCCCAAAGGTTACTTCAAAGAGGTTACAATAAGAATGACATAGATAGGGCAACAAAGAGGATTGAACACACAACACAAAAACAATTGTTAGATATGCCACATAGAAAAACAGACATGGAAAAACAACAAGAGAAAAATAAAATCACTTTTACTACAAAGTTTAGCAGAAATTTCCAACAGATAAAAAATATTTTCAAAAACAATATAGACATTTTAAGACAGGATGATATCCTCTCTACAATCCTAGATGAAGGAGTCCAGGTTACATCCAAGAGGGGACAAACTTTGGGCAATATTAAATTGCCCCAGTGGCATATTGGTCATCAAACCCCAAAAAAATAGAGTTTGGCTACCCCAAAAAAGGGTTTTTTTTTTAAATGTGGAGGGCTAATGTGTGTGTGCAGGATGGCAACAAAAACAACAGAAATTCACAGATATGACTCAACAGCAATGTTTAAAAATTAACATTTTGTTGAATTGTGACAGCCAATCACTGCATATACATCATAGAATGTACCCTATGTGATAAGAGATACGTAGGCAGCACCATTAGGAAGACTAAAATACGGATAATGGAACACATTAACAGCATAAAAAAAAAAAAAATCCCAAATTTTCGGGTGCAGCCAAGCATTTTCTAGAATGCCATCAAGGAAACATAACTGGGTTCCAATTCTATATAATAGACAAGGACCATACCCCACAGAGGGGAAAAATGGACTAAGATGCTAAGGCAAAGGGAGGCACAGTGGATCTTCAAATTGGGACCAGGAGACCCGACGGTTTAAAAATTTCCGTACGGACATGATGTATATATACTAGGATATTGTGTTTTGTTAAAAGGAGCCATTTACAAAAATTTGGTTTATATTTATGCATACATTGTATCTAATATTTGTCACATCTTTTATTTTTTAGCATTACCCAAATTTAGCATTTAATACAGTTGCAGTATAGTGCTATGCACTTTTTGCTCCATGGTTCCCTTCTCCATTAACATCACATGATCACCTCCCTGTTTGATGATTGGTTTTAATTGGGTTTTTATATGAGCCAGTAACCCATACAGACTTAACAGTGAGCAAGAGTCAGTAGACTCGAAAAAGCGGCTGTTTGCATATCATCGGGGTCTGTTGCCAAGGTTGCCGTGCGGCACTGTGGTGTTGTTTTACCTTTTTCAAGAAAAAAGTTTCTGTTTTTACTCACGGACCGGAGTATCCTTAGCGGCGTCTGTTCACTGCACACGGGCACCGGATATCCTTCCTTTTGCATTGACCCGTGAAAACAAGCAACTTTGCAATTGGATGTCATTAGCAAAGCTTCTTGTTTTTACAAATATTCCCTTATCTTGTGTTTTGTTTACACTGATATCCAGTCCTGTCTAATCCCTTTCCAGATTCCTTCTCCTTGCTTTTCAACTAGCTGAGAGCTCATTTACATTCTGTACAGCCCCGGTCGAATTCACGGAGCTGTGTCTCTCACTCAGAGTAAGGGACCGTCACATTTTCCCCTTTATACAGGCAGAAGAAACAGAATTAAACTGAAGGGGTTACACAATCAGGAAATAGCACAATTTGTGTCGATCCCTGTCTGACTCAGAGTTAGGGGCCGTAGCAAATTTTCTCTTTCCACACCCAGCAGAAACAGACTGCAACATATTCTACAATGAGAAAAAAATAACAGTTTTGCCTAAACTCTCCTGCATAGAAGCGAGGTCTGTGCTGTTCATAGAGCATTTCCATCTGTGAGAGGAGAAGAGATCAGTGCTCAGTCTAGATTGAATGCAGCCTGTGGTTAGATACAGCTCTTACAAAATAAGACTGCAGGGGAGACACAGTGTATGTTGGGCTTAGAGAGGGGGGGAGGGAGTCTGGGGAGCCAGCATGCACAATGAAGGAGGGGATGATGTCACCCAGCTGGGAGGAGAAAAAACACCCCTGCATTTCCAGAGTTGAGAAGCTGAGAGCAGTGTGAATCAGCCGAACTAAGGAAGCGATACATCCCCTTTAAAGGAGTTGTCTCACGACTGGATTTCATCCTACCTTGGTGCTGTCCTAAGAGCTCTAGTTTTTTAAATCATGGGCGGGAGCACTGGCTTCCTGGAGTCCTCTCCCCCTCCCTTCATCTAGGTGACGTCATGCTGCTGCGCTCGCTCCCGATGCTAACAGCATTGGAAGGGAAAACATCTCAGATCACAGAGTTCTCTTTCCCCTGCTGCTCACCATTCAATAGCATCCACCGTGTACACAGCACATATTTCTCTCCCCATACATCCATACATGACCCGGGCCAGGGGTTCCCAGCACAGGGAATTGAGCAGGGGGGGAAGCGATTCAAATAATCTCTGATGTGTTGTATTTGCATGGAGTTATCTCAGTGCTACATCTGTCTGTGTCTGCTTAATTACTATTCACTGACTGTTGACTATTTCCTGCCTGAATCATTCACTTCAGCAGTGAAGATGGTTAGGTAAACAGGAGAGTGAATGCTAATTAGGCAGACTCAGAGCTGAATGAGATGGGAAGGAAATAGTTAACAGCAGTGAATAATAATTAGGCTGAGACACAGATAAGGCAGCAGGGGAGATGACAGGGGCTGCTAGTATGCCTGCTCTAAATCACTGAGCTGTGCCACAGGCAGAGCGAGGACAGAGAGAGAAAGGACAGGAGATAGTTAAACTTGCATGCTCGCTCCGACGCGACCTGTTGTGATAAGATGCCGGAGATACAGCCTATCAGGGAGAACAGCAGGTCGGTGACTATAGAGACCTCAGCAGCCCCTGAGCCACTATAAAACAAGTTATCTAGAAATCAGTAGGAGATTTGTTATTGACATATATTGCAAACGTGCTTGTTTTTTGAAGATCTTTAATTTGAATGACAATCTTTGTAGTGAGACAACCCCTTTAAGGTTGTTTCATGTCTTCTGGCCAAACCACAGCCTGAGATTCAAAGATTGCGTTCCGTGTCCTGGTAACTTTGCATTCAAATATTTTCGATTCTCTGTATTAGTTTCCTGGTTTCTGACTCTGGTCTTTTTTCTGGTTATTTTTCTGTGCTCTGATTTGGTTTATCCATGCTCTCCTGACATTTGACTCCAGTATGGTTTGACTTTTTTTGGTCTGTAGTTTTGATTACCATTACTCCTGTTCCACCTGCATTTTCTAGTTGTTCTATCTTTTCCACTTGCGTTTGCTTTCCATCAACTCACTGCAGAAGCAAACTGGGTCTCATTGCAGAAGCAACCAATTCCAACCTGCCTTGCTGTGGGCTTTGAAGACCTGGAGAAAGCCTTAAGCTCTGCCATCCAGAGAGTGTCGGATAACATAGTCAAAGAAATCCCACTAAAATAGCTGTCTGCAATTCTTTTCCCTGTTAGGGGAATTGCTTTAATAGCATTTCCACTCACTGATGTTGTTTAATCAACAATTCTATACTTACACTTACCATACCCACCTGCTGCTACTCAACCTTACAGGGTTGTTTGAACCATTAGTTTTTTCAAAGAGCCTGCTCTTCAAAGCCAGCTACAGGCTCCCTCTTCCTGGTTAGGCTGTGGGTGGATCTACAGCACTGATTAGCATATCATCTCTGCTAATCCTAGCTGAGCCTGTGAGAGAGACATTGCTAATAGAAGGGTGTAAACAGCAAAGCAGAAGGCTACAGAGCTCTAAAGGGTTAAAGTTATAAACGGTTTTTCAGTAACATAGATAAATAAGCTCCTGTTTTAATGAAAAGACACAGCAGAGAGTGACATCCCCATCCCAACCATCCAAGCCACTACTGCAAGAGTAGAATGAGCAGAGAGGTGGTCAGTAACCTAAGAAAGCTTGTGTATACAAGCAGGAAATAAGAACTGTTCTAGCTTCGAAAGGAAGCACAATAAGAACACAAATGAATTTGGTAATAGTTTTATTTACCTTTGCCTACATGTTTAAGGGTAATAGTTGTGGTGGAAATAACCCTTTTACTTTTTATGTCCTGTGCTCTGTGGCTATGTTTCATTGTTAGGTTACTTTCATGATGATATCATCAAGACCTGCTATTTTGGGCTTTCCACCCGCATACAGCAGTGTCTGAATCATAGGTTTCATTGAAATGCATTGGTGTGTCTTCAGCTGTACATCCTGGTAAAATCCCTGGCTTGTTCCTAATCTTTTGTCATGACATTTCTACTTATCCTTGTCTTGCAAGAAATCTGTCAAAAAAGCCAGGGAGTTCATTTAGTTGGATGTAGAGAGATAAGCCAGACTTAAGGATATTGGAGAAGAGACAAAGTAAAAGTCCAAAGTCCAGAAGTAGATAGGTCCTGCAAGCAGGACAGAGCCAGAGAGTGTCTTGTAAGATGAAAGGAAAACTATGTATGGAGAGGGAGACTTCTGTCCCACAGGAAAGTCAGGTAAAAAGGGTCCGAGATCAAATGCTGGCTAGTTTTTGTGAGATACAACTAGCGTCCTGTGGTAAATCTATAATTTGCTACTTCTTGTAATAGGTTTTGGTGTCTATAAGGTTGCCATTATTTTTTAATGTTACAGTTGACCACTGCTAAATAAACTACTTTGAGGTTATTGTTCCACACTGCAGTTACTGCATGCAGCAGGAACCATTCATGCATGTGGTAGCCAATGAGCACATAACCTGTCCTTTAAGACTGTGATACTGTCAGCAAAAGTATCCAAGCACTGGCTACTTCATGTGGGCATGGGTTGTTCATATAGACTAACTGACCCTAGAGATTTTCCTAAAAATGTCCATAAGCTACAACTGACCCTAATTCAGAAAGTAGTTCTAGGATCCTGCAACTCCTGGGCAGGTTCCAGCAGAAACTAGAGAAAGACCAAACTGATATTCAAAAGGACTACAAACTCTAGAAGTTGGAGAAATAGAACTTACACCAGAATTAAAAAAGGGATGACTATTGACTTGGTTTGAGGGTGGCAGTATTTATGAAGCTTTGCAGTTTGTAAACTGTTCGTATGCTGCTGTGGTGAAATTGTATTGTGAGTGGACAAATAGTACCATTGTGAATAAGCGATGTGGAAACTGTAGAGCACCCCTTGATGAGAAAGATGAATATCGGCATTGAAGATACACAAGGATGGACTGACATGCTACAATGGAACAGCTTAAAGACAAAAGGAATCAGGGGGTTACCAGACTTGTGTCTAAGGCTATTTTCACACGGCTTATTTCAGGGCACATTTACGGACGTATTTACGTCCGCAAATATGTCCTGAAATACGTTTCAAATACGTGTCACAAAGTGTGGCATGTATTTCGCGTCATAAATACATTCCCCATTCTTTACTATGGGGATTTACGTTGCAAAATACGCCTCAATAAGTGACAGGGGACTTAATTTTACGATCGTATTTACGGACGTATTTACGCTCGCAAATACGTCGCGAAAATACGCCTCATGTGAATGACGAGGCGTATTTTACATTGGAATCAATGCTAATCTAATTGTTCATTATTTGAAACATATTTCGGGACGTATTTGCGGACGTAAATACGTCCGTAAATACATCCCAAAATAAGCCGTGTGAATATAGCCTAAGGCTATGTTCACACGGCTTAACTGCGGGACGTAATTACGCCCCGCAATTACGCCATGTGGAAGGGGGCGGGGCGGGAGCGGGGAAGTGAGCGAGGGGCCGGCACTTCCCCGGCCCATTGACTTGTATTACCAGCGGTGCGTATACGCCGCTGGTAATTCACATGTCACTTATCTCCCCGCCCGGCGGATTCGCCGAGCAGGGAGAGGAGACGTAATCCATAGTTCTCTATGAGAACTGTGGATTACCGTAATGAAGGGGCCGTTTTCAGCCCGTAATTTGCACACTTCGGCGAGTAATGACGGACCGAAATACAGCCCATTTTAAGCCGTGTGAACATGGCCTAAGATAACAGTTCAGTGAATACTTCTCGGTATGGGGCTTGGAAACAGGCAAATTGTCATTGTACCTTTGCTAAGCAAAGTTGGTTTTGCAGAAAAGGCTTACATGTTTAACAGCAGTATCAGAATTATATAGCTGATTGCTAAATGTTTGCCTCCTGCAATGAATAATATTTTCTGCTTAATCTAACGAATGGATTTTGGTGTGTCAGGTGAGAAACATCAGATACCAAACACTCTGCAACCATTTCTGGAAAAACACAAGCTTGTGATGCCAGTGTTATGGTCTAGGGAATGTTTTCGTTGCGTCCTCTGAGCCCCTAATCCATGTGAAAGGCACTGTCATCTGCAGACCCTGCAGACCATGTAGACATGCTGATTGTCTTTCCTGGGGTGAATGGAATCTTCCAGCAAGTCAATGTAACATGTTACATGGTGATAAATGTCCGATATTGGTTGGTAGAGCATGATCAAGACTTCCAAGTATTACCATGGCCCCATAATCCCCCATACTTGAACTCAACTGAGCATCTATGGGACCAAGTCGATTGTCTTATCCACTCTATGGATTATTCCCCACACAACCCTACAGTAGCTCTGGCATGTACTGCAGTCAGCATGGCTCCAGATACATGTGACAACTTACCAGGACCTTATTGAGCCACTCCCAGCCCATTTAGCTGCTGTCCGTGCCACATACAGCAGTGACTCTGGATAATAGCTGGTGGTCATAAAAATGTGACTCAATTGTGTATTTTTACATTAAAGTTAGAAACCTGGCACATTGTGAAAATGTAGTTCAATTATACTTTGGTCTAATACTGAACTGCATTGGCCCTAAGGGTTAACTGCATTATGGCTGGTGGTCTCGGGACTATGTGCAACATCTCTGTTAGCCTCAAGTTTAACTGTATACAGGCAGTTCCCGATTTACAATGTTCCAACTTACATCTGTCTCCTAGTTACAAACGGAGACTTATAGGATGTGGCTAAGTATGCGGACATCATATACGGAGTCACGACCATTAATAATGTTATTATCCAAAACAAAAACAAAATTATTTTTGCTGGTGCTCCATTTAATAAAAATACTTGTTCCAACTTACATGTAAATTCAAATAAAGAACAAACATACAGTCCCTATCCTATTCGTAAACTGGCGGACTGACTGTAGTCTAAAATATTCCTGTTGTACAGAGTTTTTTCATATTTTTGGCTCCAATGACTAAAAAAAGCCCGTTACAAGTGACTAAAATCATTATCAATTTTCTACATTGATCATAGTAATGTCACAGATCACCGTAGAAGAGAGTAGAACAACTGTGTTTAGTATCACTGGGTAAAACATTCAATACTTGAATGATGCATCTAATCACAGTTTGTCAATTACTCAGATGTATGTTTAAACAAGTAAATGCTGCAAAATCTGGGTGACAGATCTGTCAATGACAGGTATGATTCTGTACACCCGGGAAAAATTTATAAAGCTGTTTGTTTTTGTTTATTGTGCTAAAAAGTTCCAAATTATGGAACACCATAAATTGCTATGATTTGTGATGCCTTACCCAATTTGATGTTTCTAAGAGTTACAGAAGTAGGTATAGCCAACCATGATCCCACAGATTTATGAAAGGGGTTGTCCACCTTGTGAGAAAATCAAAGCAGCAGCTCTTAAGGCCCCAGTAAAATAAAAAAAATATATACTTATCTCCATCCGGTCATGGTTTCAGCAACACGTCTCCTCCTCCAGATTTCACCACTGCAGTTGTTGATTGGCTGCAGTAGTCATGTGCCACTAATTTACATCACCGTTCGGAAGTGAATAGCTCCAAACAGTGATGTAAGTAAAGGCACATGACCCCACGGCAGTGACGTCCCCATTCTGAAGTGAGAGAGTGAAACTAAAAGACCACTGGAACTGGAGACCGAAGGAAGCTGAGCATACATTTTTCTTTAATTTTACTGGGGCCACAGGAGCTGCTGTTTTATTTTATTTACGAGATAGGAAACACCTTTAAGTTTACTCTAAAAAATACTGCGAAAAACAATACACAGTTATGTCTACTCCTAACAGATGTAGATTTCATTTTCTTTCATTAACAATCTTGAAAACGTTTATTCCAACTTACTGTATTTCAGATTGAGACTGGCAGCTCTACTTACTAGCTAATGTTCGACCTTACAGGGGTTTTCTCATCAGGCTGTTTCACTGAGTTTTAAGCAGTTTACGATCACTCTGTATTCTCAGGCTCTGGGTGGTTCTATAGAAGTGATTAGCATATTCAGCTTCTAGCTGAGCCTTTACTCTGACAAGTGCCAGAGATGTTATCTCTTCATAAAACAAATCTGCTGTAAGAACTGAAAACAAGAAACTAATCTTGTTTAAGTTAAAGTAATTCGTTTTCCCACTGGACTGACACAGTGAGCTATGCCCATCTATGGGGTTACATAACTCCCTGCTCCAAACTCTCTCCTCTACTCAGATAACAGAGTTATGTTCTGGTATGCAGGTAACCATAGAAACCTGTGTGCATAACTAAAGCAATATATTTAGAAATAGTCTTCAACTACACGTTCCCTTTTTGTTGAAAGCTAATCTTTGTAGTGAGAAAACCCATTTAAGTCCTCAACAGAAAACAATTGTTGACCATTGCTCTTGGTCACCAACTCATTGTTAATTCATCCTTTGCCTCATGTATCAGAACTGTCTCTGCAACTGTTACCCAAAGCAGCTAAATCACATTTCATTTCACCAGGGGTGTAACTACCTGGGTAGCAGACATAGCAGATGCCATGGAGCTCAGGTCCTTAGAGGGCCCGGGACCCATGGCAAGTGCAAGGGCTTCTGCCACCCCATTAGTCCTGCTCCTGCGCCCGCTGGCAATGAACATAACAGTTCACTGCAAGCGGGGCAGAGCTGCGGGGCCCAGCACATCCTGCCTCTGAACGCCTGAGTAGTCAAAGGCAGGACTGCCCGGTCTTAGCATAGCGGAGCACCAGCTAATCTCCCTGATAGGCCTAAGACCTTAGGCCTTACGCTTACCAGGCGCCAGCCCACAGTTCTGATGCGGGCGGTGCAATGATGTCACATCATCGTGCCGCCCTCGCCGAGCATAGAGACTGGCCGGGAGCTGAGCTGTTCACACTGAGGGATTGTGGGACAGGTCAGTAAGGCATTTCTTATTTTTTTAACATTAATGAAGCCTGTTGAAGCCCTGCCTACATATATATGATGCCTATAGCCTACCATAAAGCCTGCCTGCCTACATTTATGGCCCCTATACCTATCTAGATCCTGCCTGCTTATCTATATGGCCCCTATAGCCTACCCTAAACCCTGCCTACCTACATATATGGCACCTATGCCCTACCTAAAACCTGCTTGCCTACATATATGGTCCCTACAGCTACCTAAACCCTGCCTTCCTACCTATATGACCCCTATAACCTAGCTAAACCCTTCCTGCCTTCCTATATGGGGCACTATAGCTACCTAAACCCTGCCTGCCTATATGGGGCCCTGTAGCTACCGAAACCCTGCCTGTCTACCTATATGGGGCCCTATACTCTACCTAAACCCTGCCTGCATGGGGCCCCTATAGCTACCTAAACCCTGCCTGCCTATATAGAGATCCTATAGCATAAATACCTAAACTTGCTTGAGGCCTAACTACTGTCTACCTACGGTCAATCTATTTATTTACCTGTAGCCTACCTACCTAACTGAGACATCCTAACTACTGCCTACCTAACTAGGACCAATCTACCTACTTGAGGCATATGCAGTGTCGGTCTAGGGAGTCTGGGGCCCACAGGGGAATTGATCTTGTACTGTACATGAAAATATTACCGGCCTCTCGGACATAAATGCGCCCATTTTACCACATAATACAGTGTGCAAAACAGAACTGTATTGTGTAGTACAATATCAAGTTAGTCACATATTTGTCAGTCTAACATATCATAGACACATGGCTCAGTAGCTCCATCCATATCCCCCCCCACCGGTCAACATACAATATCCCCCTCCACTTTTCCCTTAGTCACGCACCTCACCACCTTCTAAAATAAACACCAGCAAGAAAGTAAAAGTCTAACTCCTATCACAGGGTCAGGTGTTCCCTTACAATCAGGGACACATGTACGCTGCCACTATACTAACGTCGATATGATCTACAACACCGCCATACAGAGACCACATAGGGTCCAACACCAGCTCAGGTATAAGCTACAACACCTCCATATAGAGACCACAGAGTGATCAAACACCAGCTCATGTATAAGCTACAACACCGCCATATAGAGACCACAGAGTGGTCAAACACCATCTGAGGTATAAAATACAACACCACCATATAGAGACCACATTGAGGTCAGACACCAGCTCAGGTATAACTACAACATCGACATATAGAGACCACATAGTGGTCAGACACCAGCTCAGGTATAACCTACAACACCACTATATAGAGATCACATAGAGGTCAGACACTAGCTCAGGTATAACCTACAAGACCACCATATAGAGACCACATAGTGGTCATACACAGCTCAGATATAACCTACAACACCACTATATAGAGACCACATAGAGGTCAGACACCAGCTCAGGTCACATCACATTACAGTGAATACAGCACTGATCCAATATAGAAGCAAAATAACCCCTGAAATCAGGGACTCACCGGAGATGTCATATCTGATGAGTCGTTCTCTTCTCTTATGAGTCGTTCTTATTCCCTTTTCTTCTCCCTCCGTTTCACACCGCCATGATGACTTGCCCGGCCACAACTCATTCCTGCAGAATTTACACACAAATATCTTAGAATCCTCAATTTTCCAGCATCTCTTTACCTATTCTCACCTCTGTACAAACTTCACAGGGATGGAAGAACAGGTACAAGCCATAACTTAGAGGCCTAGTATCATAAGGGGTTGGAGGGTGGGGAGAGGACTAACCCCCTGGAGATAATGCTACATCTATGGGCTGCGTACCGCTCAAATATATTAACAGGTACGTAGGCAAAAAGGAAAGGCCCCAAGTAACTAGATATGCCCGATTTAGGTAGGTAGACCCCCGCTGGATAAGTTGGTAGGCCAGCCCCAAGTAGGTTGGTGGGTACCTAGCCACGGGTGGATAGGTAAGTGGCCCCCAGTTAGATAAGTAGGCCCCAGTTAGGCAAGTTGATAGGCTACAGTTAGGTTGGTGGATCCCAGTTAGGTAGGCTGTAGGTAGGTGTTGGTGAGTCCCAGTTAGTTAGGCTGTAGGTAGGTGGTTTCCACCAGTTAGGTAAGCTGTTGGTAGTTAGAATCCCCTTTATATAGGCTGCAAGCAGTTAGGGACCCCCTTTAGGTAGTACACAGGCAGTTAGGGCTTCACTTGAAGTAGTATACAGGCAGTTAGGGCCTTCTTTAGGTAGTATACAGGCAGTTAAGGCCTTCTTTAGGTAGTATACAGGCAGTTAGGGGGTCTCCTTTAGCTAGTGTGCAGGAAGTCAGGACCCCCTCTTTAGCTAGTGTGCAGGAAGTCAGGGCCCCCTTTAGCTAGTGTGCAGGGATGCAGGGCCCTGGCGTTCAGGGACCTGATGCGGCGGACAGGCCCCATTGAGCGGCGGCACTGCCTCCGGGGCCCCCAGCAGCTCGGGGCCCACCGGGTGATTCACCGATCCCCCGGCGTCCTAGTCCGCGCCTGGGCCTATGTTCTGCCTACCTACCTGGAGCCTACCAACCTACCTACCTAGGGCTCACCAACCTATCTAATGTTGTCTACCTACCTGGTAATATGATTCTGAGGGGTACAAGCCATAGCTGTAACACAATATCCAGGGTGTGAATACTCTATCCCTCCCCTCTAGGAGACTGGGCCTATAAGCTATGCCCTATACCCCTCTGCTACCTCTTGGAAAATTGTACAGAGGTGGGGGGCAGGATGTGAGGTGCTGGAAAAGTGAGGATTCTAGGATATTTGTGTCCAAATCTGTAGGGACGAGTGGTGGTCAGGAGAAGTCATCATAGCGGTCTGGCCGAATGCAGAAAAAAGGGAGAGTCAACTACACGCCGGAGAAACGTCACTTGTGAGTCACAAGATGTAACTGCACTGTAGTCACTCATATGTCAGCGTAGTCTGTGCACACTGGTATCTACAACTACATGGTTCCTGTTTGGTGGTAATATACAGTCTGTAGAGCACACTTGTACACTGATACCTACCACTATAGGGTCACTATATGGCAGTAATATTGGTCATTGTATACTGATTTTTATTCAGTAATAGTTTAGGGGTATTATTAAGTCACTATGTGGTGGTAATTTGTGGTTGTGTTCTTGCAGTATAATCAAGTCCATTTGTAGTAGCGTTATTGGTAGTGATGAGCGATTGTGTCAACTATCGTTATCGGATCGATAGTCGATATCGGCAATTATCATGCTGATATCCGATAGCCGATAATAGATCATCGCCGATGGCCATTAAAGCCTATGGGAGAGATACAACAGCTTCATTCTTACACCCAAACAAGGGAGGAGAAGCTGGAATTAACATCCACAACAGTAAACTGGATACGTGCTACACCTTAGGCAAGGAAATTAGGCAACAAGAGTCACAGAACAAAAGTCACAGACTATTCACTATCCCAATCCTGTACCACAGCACGATCCTTAAACCTGCATGATCCACAGATTAAAAAGTGCCAGAAGAAAGTAGTCTTTGAACCACCATTTTAGTTGAACTGGACATTGACTATACCTGCTGTGGGCCGCAGCATGAGCCCCAAACCTGCATGTCCTACACCCCTCTTTGCTCGCGTACCACCTGCAGTTCGCTCCATGTGCAGAAAGATAATATGTTAAATGGTATGGAAGAGGTTTTGACAGTTTGAAATGCGGTCTGGTGGAAGAACCGTAACACACAATCAACAGTAGTCTTCCTTCAGTCCCTGAGATTTACAACTGCCCAATAGGACTAGCAGTTGATAGTTTTCAACAAACTATTGTACAAATGCCCGATTAGCGCCAAACTGAGACACACTGAGTGAAATAGAAGTATTAAAAAGTTATATGGATTACAAATGGTGGTCATTGCACCACTGACAACAGGCGCAATTTACTATAAAATATGTATAACACAATATGCGTGCAACTGAGCTCTGTGCGGCAAACAGACGCACGGACTGCAATAAGAGTATTTAAATGTTATAGGGATTAATATGGCGGCCTTCGCACCACTGACAACAGGCGCAATTTACTATAAAATATGTATAACACAATATGCGTACAACTGAGCTCTTTGCAGCAAACAGACGCATGGACTTTAATAAACCTATTTAAATGTTATAGGGATAAGTTATGCCAGTTTTGGGGAACACTGACATGCAGTGATTGCAATAGAACTGAAAAAACAGGGGCAATTTCACCTCCTATCAGAGGTTTGCTGGCCAAAAAAGTGGTAAAAAAACATGCTTTTTCTATTCAAGGTCACAGAACACACTGAGCTGCACAATATCGTCCTTCCTGTCAAAAGCCTCTCCTCCTGCCGAATCCCCCCCGCAGCTGCCTCTCCCCCTCCACCCGCAGCTCCGTGGCTGGAAACACCAGAAGATATTTTTAAACTTTCCCTAACTAAATAAGAAGTGAAATTCTCTAATCTAACTCTATTCTAAGCTATAGCTAGGTTTGGGTAGTTTCTTGTATTAGAAGAGACTATCTCTCAGAGCTGTTAGAACAGCTATTGGTTTAAACGCAGACACGTCCTTCTGTGAAGTGGCATAGACAGAGAATGAGCTCAAACAGGAAATGTAGTTGCATAGATAAAACAAGGTCACGTGATTTTTGCAGCCAATGAGATCCATACACCGCAAAGTGGTGACGTTGTACATCCTCCTCACCGTCCTCTATCCTCGGAGCTGATTGGCTGGTCGCCAAAATGACAGAAAAAACGCTGAAAATGGCGCGAAAGTAATAGATTATCTGTAACATTGTCACCTAAACTATCGCGTGATTGGAAAATTCCGATAAGCCTAAAAACCGTGCCAATTTCAACTTTTGCTGATAATATCGCTCATCTCTAGTTTTTGGTAATGTTGTTCTTGGTATAGTGGGATTTTTATGGTAGCAGTATGATGGAAATATGTATGGTGAGGTACTTGCTCTTTGTATTATCTAGTAACTGCATGTCCTGGTAAATGTTCATGGTCGGAGAGGAGGGGAGGGAGGGTAGGGGGCCCCATCCAAAAATTTGCTATCGGGCCCAGGCTTCTCTAGTTACGCCTCTGCATATCACCATCCTGAAAATGAAAAGCTGAACTGTGGTTGGCAGCTTCAGGCACCAAAATCACTTTTCCGTTATAGTTTAGATATTAAAGGGGCATTAAGTTTACTGTTTGTATGATAAGATCCCTTTATAATCTTCTCCTTGTCATCTGCAATAGGATTCTAAATACATCTTGCATATAATGCAGGGGGATTTGTTAATATGTGCATTTCTTAAAATGTAAAAATTAGATGGTATTTGATCTGAAGATTCAGAAAATGCAATAGGTGGGTCTTAAGGTTTAAAGGCACAGTATTATTTTATTATAAACTGCAAAGAAGTAATTCTGCATGAGAATACTTTAAAGATGTTAGAAACTAGGGGTCACATGTATAAAAACTGTCTAGGTCTAAAACTCTCTTTGTTGCCCATAGCAACCAATCAGAGCGCCCCTTTCATTTCAGATAGTGCTGTGGAATATGAGGTTGCTGTGTTTGGTTGCTATGGGCAACAAAGTGAATTTTAGACCTAGACAGTTTTTATAGGTGTATCTCTAGATTTCTTCATTTTTAGCAGGATTCTCCAAAACTAAGCGGATCAAAGAATGTATTACTTCTTGGACTTCAGGAGAAAAATCAAAGGGCGACATGTATGATTTTATTGCACGCATTAGTAGCGTAGAATGTGCCTGAAGCCATGATAGTTGTCCCTGTAGCCAGATAGTTGCCTCTGCAGCCATGATAGTTGCCCCTGTAGCCATGTAATACCCCCCGTAACCAGATAGTAGCCCCAGCAGCCATGATAGTTGCCCCTGTAGCCATGATAGTTGCCCCTGTAGTCAGTTGCCCATGTAGCCATGATAGTTGCCCCTGTAGCCGTGATAGTTGCTCCTGTAGTCAGTTGCCCATGTAGCCATAATAGTTGCCCCTGTAGCCAGTGTCCCCCTGTAGTCAGTTGCCCCGTAGCCAGTGTCCCCCGTAGCACCTATCCTCCCTCAGCCAGTTTCGCCTTGTAGCCAGAGTCCCCTTTGTAGCCGGTGCCCCCCTGTAGCCGGTGTCCCCCCTGTAGCCGGTGTCCCCTCTGTAGCCAGTGTCCCCTGTAGCCAGTATCCCCCTTGTAGCCAGTTGCCCTCTGTAGCCACTGTCCCCCTTGTACCAGTGTCCCCTGTAGCCATTTGCCCTCTGTAGCCAGTGTCCCCTGTTGCCAGTGTCCCCTGTTGCCAGTTGCCCCCTGTTGCCAGTTGCCCCCTGTAGCCAGTGTTCCCCTTGTAGCCAGTGTCACCTGTAGCTAAGGATTTTAAAATAATAAAAACTTACTTACCTTTCCAGGATCACCGCAGCGTGTCCAGGTCCCGGGAGCCGGGGTTCAGTGTAAGCGGCGTCACGCCACCACACCGCTTAGGCCTCGTTCACATGGCTTATTTCTCCGCGGATTGGTGCCGTACTCCGCGCCGGATTTGCGCTGCAGTACGGCACCAATCTGTCGGAGTAATTATGGTAATCCACTGCTCTCATAGAGAACCGTGGATTCCGTCGCTCCTCCCCGTTTGGCGAATCCGCCCCGGGGGGAGAAATTGACATGCACATTATTTACGGCGCGTATGCAATGCATTGTCTATGGGCCGGGGAGCTGCACCGCCACGCCCCTTATTCACGCCGGATTTGTGAGCGCACAAATCCGTCGGGAATAAGCCGTGTGAACACGGCCTTACACTCAGCTCCTGGGGCCTCCTGGGACACACGGGAGCCGAGACTCAGCATCACAGGGGGCGCGGTGAAAGCCGTGTTCCCCCTGCGACATTGCTGTGTATGTATCGGCGCTCTGACTGAGCGCTGATACATACAGGGGAGGAGACAGGAGGGGAGCAATCCGTCCTGCCTCCTCCCTGTACCGGCAGCTGCACTAAGTGTATGCAGCTGTCAGCAGAGTCAGAGGCTAACCACGGGGCGGGTGAGGTGGGGTGCGCCCACGACGGGTGAGGGGAGCCTCGGCGCCCCGGGCGATAGCCCGCCTCGCCCGCCCCTAGGAACGGCCAAGGCCAGCGCATACACCGAGCGCAGCCCCGTACATTCATGTGGCCATTAATGTGGGAAAATCCGGCTTAGAGATTTTAGCTCCCTTGCAAGTATTTTCACATACAGCTTTTTTTTCTTTTTTTGGAAAGTTGCCACTGTAATGTTTTAAGCCAAAGTCAGAAGTGAACTCAATAAGAATGAGAAATGCAATGGAAGAATCTATATTTTCTCCTCCTGCTAGACCCACTTCTTGTTTTGGCTGAAAAACAGTGCATTGTGAAAAAAACATCCTTACACAGTTCCCAATGAGTTTTTTTTTTTTATAGCCATTCTCAAGTTTGCTTCCAAACTGCTGACTTGAATGGCTGCCATGTCTTTTAATAAGCATTTGAATCACTTCATTTATAATGTATCATCTACATTTGTGGTTTGATTGATCATAGGATTCATTGATCTTGAATAAAAATATGTAATCAGAAAGTAATTCCCCATGACCTAAAGATTATAAAGACTTTCAAACTCTTCCCTTGGGTTTTTGATGATGTGGAAAAAAGTTATGATGAAGGTGTACATGTTAGTGCCCTTATTTTTGCTTTACTTAGAAATCCCTAAAATGCTTTTTTTTTTTACCTCAAATCACTACCTTAAGATAATTTTCATGGGTCCAGTCACTAGCGACTTATTCAGTTATTGAACTGTATGGGATTATTGAGCTAGGCAAAATGGAAGTTCAGTGGCTAGTACTATTGTCGTACATATCTGGGGTCTTGGGCTCAAACCCTACCATGGACAACGTCTGCAAATAGGTATGTTCTTTTCCTGAGTTTGTGTGGGTTTTCTCCAGGTCCTCTGGTTTCCCCCACACTCCAGAAAACATACAGATAGACTAATCTTTAATTAACCTTGTGAGCCCTGATGAGGATAGGGACCAATGTGAATAATAACAATAATAATGATCTATGTGTAGCTGTGGAATATATTGGCATTATAAAAATAAATACAACATAATAATGATTTGTGACCAAGGACCGTAACTATCAACAGGCTCCAATCCACAGTGAACAACACACAATATGGAAAATAGAAATAATTAGTTCTTAACTTTTAATAAATAAATGCACAAAAATAAGTAGAGCTACCGTGAGTCTAAAGGCACTGTAATGGCTTAAAGCACATACAAAACCGTCAGACCAGGCAAAACACGAGTATCAGAAATATGGTATCCTCATGCCAAATACGTGCATTGATGGAAGACAATAAAGGGGACAGCTGACCTTATAACACCCTTCAGCAGCAAGGCCTGCAAAAATCCTATAGCCTAGCATTGGAGAACCCATTCAAAAAAGGACGACCCAACTGGAACCTTTCCCTACAAAATCTGAACCCTGTTACACCCTAGAAAGATTAATAAACTGATCCCTATATGACAATGTTTCTGCCCCTACACAGACCTCATCAGGGGACCCAATAAGAAGGGGACACACAATTTTATAATAGGGTATGTATCAAAGACAGAGTATGCATATGTATATATACAGGGTAGATATGAAAGGTGTAATTTTGAGGACCTTTGCCCTTATCCTACAAGGCAACCAAGGTGTAATAGCACTGTTACCTACTGTAATAGGGTCCTAGAGCTGCACAATCAGGTGCTATATTGTAGATAATAAGAATGCTACCTGTAATAGTGATCATCCCCGCATATGGTGCCATAGTCACCTAATAGATGGTTGGAAGCAGCATCCAGGTGCGCCAACTTTTCCTGCCGGTCAGTAACTGCAGGCAGGGCCGTCTCTTCCATTGGGCCAGGTAGGCACTTGCCCAGGGGCCCCACAAGCTCAGGGGGCCCTCTCGGGCAGCTGCCTACCCAGCACAATGAAAGAGACGGCAGTGAACACATGCAGGGACGTGCGCGGCAGTCAGAGCAGGGGCCAGGCTATAGCGATGCCTGATGCGGCTCCTGCAATTCCTGTGCCCTGCCTGCGCTTTACACCTCACAGCGCAGGCAGGGAAGCACGGAGCTGAAGTGAAGCAGGAGAGATCCTCTGTGCTCCTGCAGACAGCTCTGCACATCCTCTCTGTCCCCCCCCTCCCCCCACCTCCCTCTCTTCAGTGCATGCCACTGAAGAGCCAAAGACTTCGGGGGACACAGAAGAGCAGGGCTGCCCCTCCCTGTACTATCGGCAGCTGAAGGAGCTGAAGACTGCCCTGCCCCTGCTATTCCTGTGCCCTGCCTGCACTTTACTCCTCACTGCGCAGGCAGGGAAGCACGGCAGAGGAGTGAAGCAGGAGCCAGTCTGCAGCGAAGCACTGAGCTCCTGCATACAGCCCTGCCCCCCCCCCCCCTCCTCTCTTCAGTGCGGGCCGCTGAATGCTGGGGACACAGAAGAGCAGGGCTGCCCCTCCCTGTACTCATGTAGCATCGGCAGCTGAAGAATGCCGGGCCCCCTGCTTTCTGGACTTCAGGACAAGTGAGTGATTGAGGGTGGGGGGAAGGATGTTGGGGTGGGGTGGGGTGGGAGGGAGGTGTTGGGGAGTGTGGGGGGGAGGTGTTAGGGGTGGGTGGTGTTAGGGGTGTGGGGGTGTTGGGGGGAGGTTTGTTAGGGGTGGGGGTGTTAGGGGTGGGGGGAGGTGTATGCCATCTGCTGTCCCTGCGTATCTAAGCCTATCCAGTGTACACCATCTGCTGTCCCTGTGTATCTAAGCCTATCCAGTGTACACCATCTGCTGTCCCTGTGTATCTAAACCTATCCAGTGGACACCATCTGCTGGCTCTGCGTATCTAAGCCTATCAGATGTTATAATATCTGCTGGCCCTGTGTATCTAAGGGGCGTTTTCAAGCTCTTATGTCAATTCTGCATAAAGAGTGTTTTTTATTTTTATCTACATAGACACATGATGGCTTGTTTTTTGTGTGACAAGATGTTCGTTTTAATGGTGCCATGAACGCATCATGTAATGTGCTGAGAATCTGAAAAAAAGTGGGGTGAAATGTGAAAAAATTTACTTGTACCGTGTTTGCGGTGTTTTTGTTTTTATGGTGTTTACTTTTTGGTATAAGGCCTCGTTCACACGGCTTATTTGGGCACGGATTGGCGCCGTACTCCGAGCCGGATTTGCGCTTCAATACGGCGCCAATCCGTCCCTGTCATTACGGTAATCCACTGTTCTCATAGAGAACAGTGGATTCCGTCGCTCCTCCCTGCTTGGCGAATCCGCCGCGGGGGGAGAAAGTGACATGCACATTATTTACGGCGCGGACGCGCCGTAAACAATGCATTATCTATGGGGCCGGGGAGCGGCCTAAGTGATGTGTCATCTGTATTCTGCGTTGGTTGGGGGGCCCAGTGCACAGCTCTGCCCAGGGGCCCACAATGCTGTTAAGACGGCTCTGACTCCAGGCCTATGAAAATAAATAAAATAAATCAACAAAGCTGTAACAAACTTGTCCACCCACACCCCAGAACGGTCTGTTCTTCCCTCCAGCCATTACTGCAATGAGTCCCAGGCAGTACAGAGTACACATGAAGATTGGAATACATAGAGAAGGTACACTAGCCTAAGTACAAGTCATAGAAATTTATGTCCTACTGTCTTGCATACTCTACAGTACTGTATCCTGATACTGGCCTTGGTTCTTCTGACTGTTCTCATGTCAATCTTATTTTACCACATACCTATTTCTACTTGATTTTTATTTCACTTCCTGAAGTCATGGAAGAAAAATAGTGCCACAATTTTCTCACTGATTGTGCAAGGACCAATTGGTTTCATGTACATTCTGGATTATAAAATTATGAGAATATTTAGGGCAAATTTAGATTTAAAATCAACCAGAAGGAGAGAATGATTTGAGTGTAGTCAAAACTTTCAGCTCCAAATGGACTCATATTTGTTCCTTCCTGCTGCTTAGCTATTGTCATACCACACCTCCAATCTTTCCTGTCATTTAGTGATCACAAAATATTAATAAATGCACAGGAATCACCTTCAGAGAATCATCTGTTAAATTCCAGGCATGTAGAATTACAAATAGCAGCAACACTTGAATTAGATTACATTACAAGAAGCTTAACTTCCCATGATGTAGACAGAATTTATGCTGAAAAACTAATCCAGCTGCATGAGTCATCTATCCACAAATAAAGAGTTGTATATCTATATGGTATATTGCCGTATAAAGTAATGCTTGTGGTGCTCCCAACTGCTATCTCTTCAATACACAAATGGTGTTCATTTTTAAAAGCCCAAGTTCAGCAAATCATATCTTACGTTTTAGTAAAAAAGCTTACATATTCTATAAAGAAAAGTTTAGATAAATCGTTTTGACATATGTCATAACTTAGTATCCCTCAAAAAGATAAACATTATATTGCGAAGTTAAAGAATAAAAAGATAAAATTTACAATTCTGATTAAGCATTTTTTTTGTCACATCAGGACAAACCCTTTTTCAAATGGCCTGTTTTGGCATATTGAAGCTATACAGTATGTGATTGGCTTCAGTATAAATAAAGGATTAAGTCATCAACTAATTTATTTGGGCACTGTGTATTGACACATTTCCTAAAACATGTTTTACCGGGGCATTATAGGTCGAATGCCAGAAAGGGCAAGCCATCATGTTTATCAAACCTCTGTAATGATTTTGGCATTATAGCATTCGTAATGCACCCAGCCACATGGTTATGTAGGGACCTGCAGCCAGCCCCATTCAGTTTATAGCTGATGGGCATGCACCACTGTGAAAGGAAAGAGTATAAAGCATGTTTTCCAACCTTTTTTCTTTGGATTCCAAGTCATTTAACCCCGCCACTGGAGCGCCACAAAATCTGGTCATGAACACCCCCGATCCAGCTGTGAACCCCCATATTTTGTGGCAGGATTTGCGCAAATCCTGCCCCTTTACATTCTGGTTGCCAGGCGTCTCCAGGAAGAAATGGGAAAGTTTGCAAGTATGGTATAATGGAGACACAGCTCAACAGTCCCTTCTTTTTCAGAACCATTGAGGCTTTCAAAGGTCAAAAGCCTGGTGGCATATCCCAGTTTGTGCTTTGCGACAGTGAAGGGGCTAAGTGGTCTAATTCAATTGTATTTAATCTAAAATGGTAAAAAATTTTTTTAAAGAGGACAAATTTTCTAATTTCTTGCTTGCAGTCACCATGAGAGCAAATTTATTGCCTAGGGATTTACAAAATGCCTTCTGAACTCAAATGATAAATACATATGCACTAACTTCCCCCTTTACTTCTCAGGCTCAGAGGAGAGCTCCCAGGTATGAGACAACTCTCTAGGTGTGTCTCTGCGGTTTGTCCTTAAACAGTTGCTGCCAGATGACCTGACAAATAATTCTCGCAAAAAAATTATTGTCAGAGACTACTGGTGTTTCATTTTGGATTTGAGTTAGTCTATTTTATCCTGATCTGAAGTTTTCTGGAGATTGCAGGAAATCGTACAACTAATTGCAGCCTGTCAGTGAGCTGGAAGAAGGGGGGCACCAGTTAAGGTGTGTAGTGTTTTGATTGCCTTTTAGCCCACTACTAAGCATCTGCATATCACAAGGCATTATGAGAAAGGAGCTGGAAAGCTCACTGCGCCCTCTATAGGTTGTAACAAATCCTCAATTTACTTCTGATTCACTGAATCTTTGAGAAGCAAAAAGGAATAATTGTCAAGCCAATATTGCTCATCTACATACGCCGTTTCGGGGTTTTGCCCCTCATCAGTGTAGAGCAGAGCGATATTGGCTTGACTGGTGGGAGGCAATGAGTGGCTGAGAGAAGGGGAACATCTTTCCTTATGGAGAGCACCAGTTAAGGTGGGTAGTGTTTTGATTGCCTTTTAGCCAACTACTAAGCATCTGCATATCACAAGGCATTATGGGAAAGGAGCTGGGAAGCTCACTGTACCCTCTATAGGTTGTAACAAATCCTCAATTTACTTCTGATTCACTGAATCTTTGAGAAGCAAAAAGGAATAATTGTCAAGCCAATATTGCTCATCTACATAGTGAGCTGGAAAAAAGAGTGTAAAAATTATTGAACCCAAAGCATCAAACACATATGACACTTTGATAGAATGTAATGTAGTCAATGTCAAGTGTATAACAGTGTAATTCTGGTGTGTCCCCAAAAGAGCTAAACACACAGCCATCGATATGTAAACCACTGGCAACAAAAGTGAGTACACCCAAAGAGAAAATGGAAAAATTGTGCCCAATTTGACATTTTCCCTCCACGGTGTCATCCGACTCATTAGTGTTACAAAGTCTCAGGTGTGAAAGGGGAGCAGGTTTGTTAAATTTAGTGTTATCGCTCTCACACACTCTCTAACTGGTCTCTAGAAGCTCAACATGTCACCTCATGGCAAATGACTCTCTGAGGATCTGAAAATAAGAATTGCTGTGTTACATAAATATGGCCTAGGCTATAAGAAGATTTCCAACACCCTGAAACTGAGCTGCATCATGGTGGCCAAGACCATACAGTGGTTTAACAAGTCAGGTTCCACTCAGAACAGACCACATCATGGTCGACCAAAGAAGTTAAGTGCACGTTCCCAGAGATTGTGTTTTAAAAACAGACATATGAGCACTTTCAGCATTGCTGCAGAGATTAAAGGCGTGGGGTCAAATTGGTCTGCATGGCTGTAATCCCAGAAGGAGGCTTCTTCAAAAGATGATACACAAGAAAGACTGCAAACAGTTTGCTGAAGACAATTAGACTAAGGACATAGATTACTGGAACCATGCTCTGTGGTCTGAAGAGACCAAGATAAACTTATTTGGTTCATGTGTGGCAGCAACCAGGTGAGGAGTACAAAAACAAGTGTGTTTTGTCCACAGTTAAGCATGGATGTGTTAGTATCAGGGTTTGGGTCTGCATGAGTGCTGCCAGCTATGGAGAGCTATAATTTATTGAAGGAAACATTAATGACAACATGTATTGTGACATACTGAAGTAGAGCATGATCCCCTCCCTTTGAAAACTGGGCCGCAGAGCAGTGTTCAAACATCAAAACGACCCGAAAGACACCCTTATGATGATCACTACTTTGGTAAAGAAAATGAGGGTAAAAGTGCTGGACTGGCCAACATGTCTCCAGACCTAAACCCTATTGAGCATCTGTGGAGAATCCTCTAATGGAAGATGACGGAGCATAAGGTCTCTAACATCCACCTGATCATTGTTATTGTCATGGAGGAGTGGAGGAGGATTCCAGTGGGAACCTCCATGCCCAAGAGAGATAAGGCAATGCTGGAAAATAATGCTGGCCACACAAAATATGGACACTTTGAGCACAATTTGTCCATTGTCACTTAGGGGTGTACTGACTTTTGTTGCTAGTGGTTAAGAAATTGATGGCTCACCAAATCTACACTGCTATACAAGCTGTACATTGACTACTTTACATTGTATCAAAGCGTCAAATCCTAAGTATATATACTATCAGATATAATACAGTATTTACACAAATGTGAGGGTGTACTTACTTTTGTGAGATACTGTAGTTAGTTAAACAAAGCTTCTGTGCTAAAGATAAGTCTCAGCAGGATTGACTCACCATGGACAGACTGATTGAAGGCAGCTTAGAGCAATGAGAGATTAGAGAGAGCAGAGCTAAGGGTGCGTTTACACGACAGAGGCCAAGTACTGGTTGAGAAATACCGACTGGTATTTGGTCTTTCTTTCGCATGCAGTGGGGCGGCTCTTCTCCGCGGTTTGCGGACTCAAGCCCTCCCCTCTGCAACCACATCTTCTTATCGAAAACCGGGCAGAAGAATGAATATGTTCTACGTTTTTCAGACCGCTGGCAGTGTCAAAAACTATCTGGCAGACATTCCATGCAGTGGGGACTGCTGCACAGATTTTCCATTGAAGTCAATGTAAAAGGTTGACAATCAGTTTACAGATCCGAAAACTGTCTGTAAAACTGACAGTAAACCCGTGCCGTGGGGACAAGCCCTAAGAGGAGATAAAACCCTCGTTATATCCTGACAAAAGCAAAATCAACATAGCAATGTATTGGTAATAGTCTTCATTTAACTTTATTAAATGTTAAAAGCTAATCATTGTGGTGAGAAAGTCCCTTTAAGGCCTATTCATGCCTGGTCATTAAGGGGTTAAAATACGTGTACTACATACATTGAATATAGGGCTTTGTAGACACATGTGAATAATAAATCATACATGAGTTACTTTAAGCAGCAACTGTCACTTGCCATATTAGAAATTTAATAATAAGTTAACGAGAAATATAAATTGTTTAACAGCAAACAAAGGGATTTTAAGTTATTCCAATACTGCTGGATGCATATATGAATAATGGTCTTAAATGGTCTCTAATTTAAAATTCCACCTAATATGATGTTTATGAAAAAAAGAGATGCCTCCTTTATCTTGCATTCCCCAGGCAGAAAGCTGATTGTTAGTATAAATGATTGGCAGCTACTTAATCAATACAAAGCGTTAGCCTTCTATTGATCCTACTGATGGAGAAATATTATTTCAGGATCAGAGCTTGTTTGGATTTCTGTCACCCACCTATGACTTCACTTTGTAAGTCTAAGGCTCCTGACTTTAGTAGATTTTACATTGCAGTCCACCATTACTGTAAAGTTATGTAGATCTGTATATTTAACTACTTTTGCTGGATTAAAAATACGAGTAGCAAGAAGAATTTAGGTGCTTTTTTGAAAAATATAATTTCACAGATTATGGTTAATAACTTCTAGAGATTGGACACTGATCCATAGATTATTGTGATTGCTATATTTGGAGTTGGGAAGGAACTTTTCTTCTTGTATGGTACAATTGATATCAGCCTCTTTTGGGGTTTTGTCTTCCTTTGGATCAATATTGTTGGGTTATCGGATGGATTTGATGGACCGGTGTCTTTTTTCAACCTTATCTTCTTTGTTTTAACAGCAATATCTATAAAAAATATAAATTTAGCATTTACATTGACTAATTTTACTTTACTAACTCATTTTATGCTTCACAAAGTTCAGGTATTTCACAATTAGGGATACAATGTTATGGCTACACTCATTGCTGTAGTGATCAATGTAGAGTGGGCTACAGTGTGATGGTATGTAATGAGACCTTCTGTCATGATTGTGCCTGGCACGCCCCCTGCTTTTGGTTCTGGTCGCCGGCCACGGTCGGTGCGACGTAAGCCATGGTTTTTAACGTAATACTTTGTCGTCGTATTCACTAGTGTGAACTGGTACTTCTTTCCTTGTAGGTAATTGATTCCTGGCCAACGCCCGTGGGCCAGGAATCCTCCAGCACCCTTTTAGTTAATCTGTGTTCCTCCTGATTGACAGCTTTGTTTCCCTATCCGGCTTTCTGTTCCTTCCACCTATCCTAGCTCCTTTAGTTCTACCCCTTTCCTATATATAGCCGCTGCTTCCTCTTCTCTTTGCCTGCTATATTGCGTGCCTTATAGTTAGCCTGTCATATTGTTGTTTCTCTGTGCAATTGATCTCTGCTTGTTTCTGGTTTCTCCCTTTGCCTCACGATTCTGTACCGCGCTGCCCGCCCCGTTATTGACTTGGACTGTCCGACTACTGGTTCTGTGTTCTTTGTTTGTTTGTCTTTGTCTGTGCACGCTGCTCAGTGTAGCCTTCAGTCTTCTGGTTGGGGCCGGCCTGTTAAGGAGTCGGGTTCCCCAAAAGGCAGGGACAGAGGCTGGGATCAGTGTCAGGGCCCCACTTGTCCGTGTCTTGTGTGCGTCCCTGACCATCCCTTACACCTTCATTCTAATGTTAAGGCTTTGAAAATATCTACCATTATAAAGTCAAAATCCTACACAATGGATATACAAAATGGATATAAGATTTAGATTAACCTCAAACACTTTGTATTCATGCATTGAATTTCGTCACCCAATACCATTTTCTACATCCTTTGATACAAGGTCCCTGGATAATAATTACCCTTTTAAGTCATGATCTGTAAAACGTAAATGGTTAGTACTCATGCAACCTTGGATTTAGAAGTGTACAGTTTATACAGAGCTACATATCTTGAGTGACTAAAGCCTTATTGTCCTTCAACCTGGACTGACATGGCTCTTCCTCATATTGTTTTGTTAAATATATATATATATATAATATATATTTTATTTTATATATATATATGTATATATATATAATGTGTGTATATATATATATATATATATATATATATATATATATATATATATATATATATAAATGTGTGTATAAAATATGTATATATATATATATATATATATATATATATATATAACATAAGTTGTAAGGTTTCTCACAAGCTTGTTTTGCACAACATTTTTCAAGTTTCCCCCTCTTTTGCATGCACCACGTGCACCATTTTCTAGTATGTTGAAGGAGTTTAGCAGTAGGGGGTAGGTTCCCTACTGGCCTGACAAATTCACTATTATTTAGATTAAAAATTGGCGTAAATTATAGTGAAAGTCTTTGCCAGCTCATACCTGTGTAGATTTTAATGTGTGGTACACAGGCAGTCTAAAATATGCCAAATTTATTAACAGTTGTGCAACTCTTAATAAATTTGCCACTTCTTATGACAGTGTACTTTGCATTACAATCGGCATATAAAATGCCAGTCTTAATGAATTCTCCCCACAGCTTTTATACTGTTGCTTGGATATTAACACAGAAGTTGAATGGATTTTATTTGACCTACACCATTTATAACTCCTGTCTTTACATTGGAAAATAAAACAAATTGAGATCACCAGGAAGCATATACAAGCATCCACTTATCTTCATTAAACATGCTGTTTGAATAATCATTAAATAGACTACAATGGTTTATGAACTGCCCAAAGTAAATTTTTCATTAGTAAAACACAAAGACGTATTGCACAACATCTACACACCCACACATTAATGAAATTTCCTTGGACAGTCTATGAACTAAGCTCTGAGAAAATTTATGACCTCTGCTACAGTGGGAAAGACAAGTACATTGCATGAATACAAACATACACTTCCAAGCAAGAAAGCTGAGAAACAGCCTGTCACCAGTCGATTTCACTACTGTACTCTCTAAAGGACACCTTACTTAAGCTCATTACTAGATAAGGGTTACAGATGTATTTAGTAAGTAATGACAAGATGTTGGTCTCCTTGCACTGCATGCAAATATCTGCTAACTTGTCATTGCTTCCATAGTCTCAAGTGCCTTCTACAGAAAGGGGAAAAGCAAATTGTTTTTGCAGCTCAACACATTGGCCTCCGAGGAACCTACTTGACTCTGGCACATTTTATTTTTCCTATCTGAAATGTGTTACTATTTATTTCCCATGACACGGTGAGAAAACAATCAATTAAGATATGTCTATTCCACCTTAGTACTTGTGTTTGATGCAGGTCTATTTATCCAGCTCTAGCAAGCTGAAAAACTTTTTTGCTCTCCCACTTCTAGAACATTTATATTCCTGTTTTGCTTCTTTGTGCATACTAGTAAACTGTTTATTTCTAGACATGCTGGTATTCCACAAGGATTTAGCTAATGTTTATGCTGAATGGAAAATGAATACATTTTAACATTCAGAGTCCATTCAGTTAGTATAAAAAAATGATTACATCTTTATCGTCAGTGAACAGTTTATCTATTAAAACAATGGTTAAGGAGGACATGTCAGCTATCCTTGCATAGTTATTTTAGCAAATAGCTACTGTATATTCCCTATAAAATAAGCATGATCCTAAAGCTACGTCTACACGGCACAGTTACAGTACATATTGACATTTATGGTTCTCTCAATGAACTGTAGCTTCCCGCAGTCAGCAGCACTCATGCAGCCCAAAACCATGACACTCCAACCACCATGCTTGACTGTAGGTAAGACACACTTGTCTGTGGTCGCCGCTACATACGCTTGACTGAAGCAATAACTTTATTTTGGTCTCATCACACCACAGAATATGGTTCCAGTAATCCATGTCCTTAGTCTGCTTGTGCATCTTCTTTAGAAGTTACTTCAGTCTGGGACTACTGCCATGCAGACCAATTTGATGTAGTGTGCGGGGTATGGTCTGAGCACTAACAGGCTGATTTTATAATCCTTTTACCTCTTCAGCAATGCTGGAAGCACTCATACGACTATTTTGAAAAGACAATCTCTGGATATGATGCTGAGCATGTGCACTCAACTTTTTGGTCGACCATGGTAATGCCTGTTCTGAGTGGAACCTGTCTTCTTAAACTACTGTATGATCTTGTCTACCATGCTACAGCTTAGTTTCAGGGTGTTGGAAATCTTCTTATAGCCTAGGCCATCTGTATGTATAGTAACAATTCTTTTCTTTTATATCCCCAGAGAGTTATTTGCCCAGAGGTGCTATGTTGACCTTCCATTGACCAGTATGAGAAAGAGTCAGAGTGATAACACAAAATTTAATACACCTTCTACCCATTCACTCATGAGACCTTTTAACACTAATGATTTACATGACACTGTGGAGGAAAAATGGCACATTGGGCATAATTTGTCCATTTTCATTTATGGGCGTAGTCACTTTTGTTGCCAATGGTTTAGACATTGATGGCTGTGTGTTGTGTTATTTTGAGAGCACACCAAATTTATACTGTTTTACAAGCTGTACACTGACTACTTTAAATTTTATGAAAGTGTCATATATTCATTGTTGTCCCATAAAAATAAATAATACAATATTTACACAAATATTAGGTGTGTACTACTGTATACAAGATTTCTAAGTGAAAAGTTGAGAAATTTCAAAAAGAGAACTTAAAAGCGCTGCTTAACCCTTTCCTCCAGCCACATACACAAATTGACAGTTTGCTCTGTACACACACTAATACAGGGAAAGCTGTTTATTACTGTATGTGGGTGGGGTAGGCATGACTTCCAATATCTCTCATGGAGTCCTATAAGTATTTATTTTGCTTTTAGCTCAAAAGCTCTGCACTAAATCATATCAATTTATATATCAAAGAGCTCAGCTTCTCTCATCTTCTATATCCTCTTAGACAGGGTAGCAGAAAGCACCTCACAGTCTTGATTTACAAATGACCGACAATATGGTTGATAGGAATATAGGAGCAAGATCTATCTACCTACTAACCTACAGGGCCTTATAGAAATGTCCAGCCCCTCGGTGGTGCCTTGTGTGTGTTTGTGAGGGGGAGGGGGGTATGCCTGCTAATAACTATAAAAAAAATATTAAACTTATTTTCCACCCACTCCTTGCTGTACTTCATGTTATGCTCATAAAGTAGACAAGGGTTCTTATGCATAGGCATACTGCAGGTGAAGAAATGTTGATGACTAATGCCCCTCTCTTTCTTTTGTTGTGCAAAGTGTACAGTATCCTGATTGTTGGAGCAACAGCTCCAATAGCGTTTTTTTTAAAGGTTGTAAACTGTAAAAGGGCCAGGCTTTAAAAAAATAAATTAATAAATAATAAATTAAAATAAAGTTAATATCCTTGAAGACAATATGCAGCAGTTTGCAAGTATGATTGATCGTTCTATGTATCTATGTAGTGAAAGATTCACTGACAGCAGCACTCTAAAAACTTCAGAAAAGGTTAAAAAAAAAAAGAAAAGTTTATTCCTTAGTCAGGACGGACCAAATCAGGTACCACGTTTTCAAGCAAAGTAAATCACTGGCAAATTTATAAGTAGTACAATCATCAATTGATAACAAGCGTCATTTAAGTGATAATTATAATTAGTGTTGAGCGATTGCGTAGGCCTTCTACAATCGGATCGATGGTCGATAGTCCGACCATAATCGACAAGGATAGTCCGATATGAGCATCCCGATTGATGAGCGATGACCAGTAAGTCTATGGAGAGCAACAAACACTTCATTCTTACACCCAAACAGGGCTGGAGAAAGCTGGAATTATCCACAACAGGCAAATGGATATGTGCTAACATCTTAGGCAAACACACTAGGTTTAATAAAAGCCACAGAAAAAAAAACACACAACATTCACTATCCCTGTCTTAGTTACCACAGCAAGAACCCTTAAAACCTGCATCAACCCACAAATTAAAAGTGCCATAAGGCAGTATGATTTGAACCATCATCTTACTTGAACTGGACATTGAATATCCCTGTCCTGGAACGCAGCATGAGCCCCAAACCTGCATGACCCCCAGATTTAAAAAGAGCCTGAAAAAGGATCTTTCAACCACCATTTTAGTTGAACTGGACATTGACTATACAAGGGTCCTGTGCCACAGCAAGAGCCCCAAACCTGCATTACACCCAGAATAAAAAGTGCCTGAAAAAGGAGTCTTTCAACCACCATTTTAGTTGAACTGACATTGACTATATCTGTCCTGTATACCGCAAAATGACCATTAAACCTTTCAGACCCACAGATTTAAAAAGTGTCCGGGAAAAAGGAGTCTTTCAACAACCACCATTTTAGTTCAACTGGACATTAACTATAACTGTCCTTACCCGCAGAATGACCATTAAAACCTGTCTGACCAACAGATTCAAAAGTGCCGGGAAAAGGAGTCTTTTCAAACCACCATTTAGTTTCAACTGGACATTGACAATACCTGTCCTGGGCCACAGCAGAGCCCCAAACTGCATGACCCCGATATTCAAAAGTGCTGGAAAAAGGATCTTTCAACACCATTTTAGTTTCCTCACTGGACATATACTGGCCCTTCCCTGGGCCACAGCATGAGTCCACAAAACCTCATGACCCCAGATAAAAACGTGCCCGTGAAAAAAGGAGTCTTTCAACCACCATTTTTAGTTTCTCTGGACATATGACTATACCTGGCCAGGGCCACAGCAGCAGCCCCAAACCTGCATACCCCCACGATTTAAAAAGTGCCAGGAAAAAGGAGGTCCATTCACTCCAACCACCATTTTAGTTTCACTGGACAATGACTATAGCATGTCCCTGGGCCACAGCATAGCCCCAAACCCTGCATGAACCCCCAATCAAAAGTGGCCGGAAAAAGGAGTCTTTCAACCACCATTTTAGTTTCACAGGACATTGACTATAACCTGATCCTGGGGCCACAGCAAGAGCCCCCAAACCTGCATGACCCCAGAATACAAAGTGCCGGAATAAAGGAGTCTGCTCAACCACCATTTTAAGTTTATCACGGACATTGACTATATCTGCCCTGTACTCGCAGATGACCATTAAACCTTCAGACCCACAGATTCCCCAAAAGTGCCGGTGAAAATGAGGTTCTTTCAACCACCATTTATAGATTCACTGGAACATTGAACTATACCTTCCTGAGCCAAAGCATGAGCCCCAAACCTGCAAAGACCGCACAGATTTAAAAGTGCCATAAAAAAGAGTCTTTTCAAAACCACCATTTTAGTTGAACTGACCATTGACTATACCTGTCCTGGGCCACAGCATGAGACCCAAACCTGCATGAAACCCCCATATTTAAAAAGTCCGGAAAGAAGGAGTCTTCAATTCAACCACCATTAATTTGAACTGGACATTGCTATACTTCCTGTACCGCAGAATTACGCATATTAAACCTGTCTGAACCCACAGATTCAAAAGTGCCGGGAAAAGGAGTCTGTGGACTTTCAACCACGCATTTTTAGTTTCACTGACATTGGACTATACCTGTCCTGGGTCCACAGCATGAGCCCCCAAACTGCATGACCCCCCACATTTAAAAAGGCCGCGGAAAAGGAGTCTTTCAACCACCATTTTAGTTTCACTGACATTGACTATACATGTCCTGGGCCACAGCTGAGCCCCAAACCTGCATGACCCCCCAGAGTTAACAAGAAGGTGCCGGAAAAAGGAGTCGATCTACAACCACCATTATTAGTTTGAACTGGACATTGACTATACCTGTCCTGGGCAACAGCATGAGCCCCCAACCTTCATGACCCCCACATTTAAAAAGTAGCCGGAAAAAGGAGGGAGTCTCTCAACCCCCATTTTAGTTAACTGTACATTGTACTATAACTGTCCAATACCGCATAAATAGACCATTAAACCTGTCCTGAACCACAAGATTCAAAAGTGCCGGAAAAGGAGATCTTTCAACCACCATTTAGAGTTTCCTGGACATGCGACTAAACTGTCCTGGGCCAAGCATAGCCCCAAACCTGCAGAACCCCCAGATTCAAAAGTGCTGGAAAAAGGAGTCTTTCATCCAACCATTATAGTTTCACTGCACATATACTGTCCTGTCCTGGAGCCACACATGAGCCCCAAACACTGCATGACCCCAGTATTAAAAAGTGCCGGAAAAAGGAGTCTATCAACTCACCATTTTAGTTTCACTGGACATTGACTATACCTGTCCAGGGCCACAAACAGAGCCCCAAACCTCATGACCCCCCCCATTTAAAAAGTGGCCAGGAAACGGAGTCTTTCAACCACCATTTTAGTTTCACTGGACATTGACTAAACAGTCCCTGGGCCACAGCATTGAGCCCCAAACCGCATGACCCCCCCACATTTAAAAAAAGTGCCGGAAAAAGGAGACCTTCAACCACCATTTTAGTTGAACTGAACATTGACTTATCCTGTCCTGTACCACAGAATGATTGACCATTAAACCTGTCTGACCCACAATTTCCAAAAGTGCGGGAAAAAGGAGACATTCAACCACCATTTTAAGTTTCACTGGACATTGACTAACCTGTCCAGGGCCACAGCAGAGCCCCAAACCAGCAAGACCACCCCCATTAAAAAATGGCCGAAAAATGAGTCTTTCAAACACCAATTTAGTTTCACTGAGACATTGGACTATACATGTCCTGGGCCACAGCATGAGCCCCCAAACCTGCATGAACCCCCAGATTCAAAAGTGCCAGAAAAAGAGTCTTTCAACCACCATTTTAGTTTCACACTGGACATTGACAAACCTGTGCCTTGCCCACAGCATGAGCCACAAACCTGCATGACCCCAGATTAAAAAGTTGGTCGAAAAAAGAGTCCTTTCAACCACAATTTAGTTTCACAGACAATGACTAAATCGGTCCTGTAACGCAGAATGACCATTAAACCTGTCTGACCCACAGATACAAAAGTTGCCGGGAAAAGGAGACTTTCAAACCACCATTTTAGTTCACATGGACATTAGACTATACCTGTCCTGGGCCTCAGCATAGCCCCAACCCTGCATGACCCCCACATTTAAAAAGAGCCGAAAAAGAGTCTTTTCACCACCATTTTAGATTCACTGGACATAGAAACTATACAAGTCCGGGCCACAGCATGACCGCCAAACTCTGCATGACCCCCAGATTCAAGGTGCCGGTGTGGTTGAGGAAAGGAGTCATTTTCAACCACCATTTATAGTTGAACTGGACATTGACTATACCTTCTTTCCTGGGCAACAGCATGAGCCCAAACCTGCAATACCCCCACATTTAAAAAAGTGCCGGAAAAAGGAGATCCTCTCAACCACCCCATTTTATGCGAACTAGGACATTGACTATATCGGCTCCTTGTCACCCGCAGAATGACCATTACACCTGTCGACCCACAGATTCAAAAGTGCCGGGAAAAGGAAGTCTTTCAACACCATTTTGTTTCACTGGACATTGACTATACCTGTCCTGGCCACAGCAGAGCCCCAGAACCTGCATACCCCCACATTTAAAAAGTTCCGGAAAAAGGAGTCTTTCCAAACCACCATTTATAGTATTCACTGGGACATTGACTATACATGTCCTGGGCCACAGCATGAGCCCCAACCCTGCATGACACCCCAGAATTCAAAGTGCCGGAAAAAGAGTCTTACAACACCATATAGTTTTCACTGGACATTGACTAACCTGTCCCTGGGCCATCAGCATTAGCCCCAGAAACCGCAAGACCCCAGAATTAAAAAGTGCCGGAAAAAAGGAGTCTTTCACCACCATTTAAGTTTCACTGGACATGACTAAAAAGCTGTCCCTGTACCGCAGAATGACCATTTAAACCTGTCCTGACCCACAGATTCAAAAGTTCCGGGAAAATGAGTCCTTTTCAACCACCATTTAAGAATTCACTGGACATTGACTATACATGTCCTGTGCACCAGCAGGAGCCCCAAACCTGCATGACCCACAGATTTATACGTGCCGGAAAAAGGAGTCTTTCAAAGCAACCACCAATTTATTGAACTGGACATTGACTATACCTGTCCCTGGGCCACAGCATGAGTCCAAAACTGCATGAACACCCCAAATTTAAAAAGTGCCAGGAAGAAATGAGTCATTCATTTCAACCACCAAATTAATATTGACCAGGTGACATTGACTATATCTGTCCTGTAACCGCAGAATGACAATAAACCTGTCTGACCCACCGAAATCAAAAGTGCCAGGGAAAAGTGGATTCATTCAACCACCATTTTAGTTGTCACTGGACATTGACTATACCTTACCTGGGCCACAGCAATGAGCCCACACCTGCATGACCCACACATTTTAAAAAGTGCCGGAAAAAGGAGTCTTACAACCACCATTTTAGTTTTTTCACAGGACATTGACTATACATCCCTGGCGGCCACAGCATGAAGCCCCAACCTGCATGACCCCAGATTCAAAGGTGCCGGAAAAAGGAGTCTTCAAACCACCATTTTAGTTGAACTTGACATTGACTATACTGTCCTGGGGCAACACAATGAGCCCCAAACCTGCATGACCCCCACATTTAAAAAAGTGCCGAAAAAGGAGTCTCTCAACCCCCATTTTATATGAAAAACCCCTTGGACATTGACTATATCTGTCCTATACCGCAGAATGACCATTAAACCTGTCTGAACCACATATCAAAAGTGCCGGGAAAAGGAGTCTTTTCAACCACCATTTTTAGTTTCATCACTTGGACATTGACTTATACCTGCCTGGGCCACACCGAGGTTCATGACCCCAAACCTGCATGACCCCCAGATTCAAAAGTGCTGGGAAAAATGGAGTCTTTCAACCACCAATTTTAGGTAACATCACTGCACATATTACTGTCCCTGACCCCTGGGCCCGCATCATGACCCCAAACCTGCATGACCCCAATTAAAAAAAAAAGTGTCCGGAAAAGAGTCTTTCAACCACCATTTTAGTATCACTGGACATTGATACTATACCTGTCCTGTGCCACAGCAGGAGCCCCAAACCTGCATGACCCCACAATTTAAAAGTGCCGGAAAAATATAGAGTCCTTTCATCCACCATTTTGTATCAACTGGACATGACTATACATGTCCTGGGCCACAGCATGAGCCCCAAACCTGCATGACCCCCACATTTAAAAATTGCCGGAAATAGGAGTCTATTTTCAACCACCACTTTTAGTTGTGAACTGACATTGACTATATCTGTCCTGTACCACAGAATTGACATTAAAACCTGTCTGACCCACAGAATCAAAATGCCGGGAAAAGAGTCTTTCAACCATCCATTTTTAGTTTCATCTGGACATTGACTATACCCTTACCTGAGCCACATGCAGGAGCCCCAACCTGCATGATGACCCCCCCCAACTTTAAAAAGTGCCGGGAAAAGGAGTCTTTCAACCACATTTTAGTTTCACTGGTCATTGACCTATACATGATCCTGGCCACAGCATGAGCCCCAAACCTGCATGCCCCCCCAGATTCAAAAGTCCCCGAAAAAGGAGTCTTTAAACCACCTTTTTTATTTTCCCCTGGCATATATTCCTGTCCTGGGCCAAGCATGAGCCCCCAAACCCTCATGCCCCAATTTAAAAAAAGTGCGGAAAAAAGGATCTTTCCCCACCATTTTTTTTAAACTGGACTTGACTTTTCGCCCCTGAACCGCGAATGCCCTTTAAAACCCCGTTGACCCACAGATTCAAAAGTGGGGAAAAAGGATTTTTAAACCCACCATTTTAGTTTCACTGGACATTGACTATATTGCCCTTGGACCCAGAAATGCCCCCAAAACCCTGCTCCCCCCAAAATTAAAAAATGCCGGAAAAAAGGAGTCTTTAAAACCACCTTTTTAGTTTCATGGAATTACTTCCCCTGTCCGGGCCCAAGATGAGCCCCAAACCTGCATGACCCCCAGTTTAAAAAGTGCCGGAAAAGGAGCTTCAACCACCATTTTAGTTAAGGGGACATTGAAAACCCTTCCTGGGAACAGCATAGCCCCCAAACCTGCATGCCCCCCAAATTTTAAAAATCCCGGGAAAAAAGGGGTCTTCAACCCCATTTTTTTTAACTGGACTTTAATATCTCCCCTTACCGCAAAACCAAAAACCGCTGACCCAGTTTAAAAAAGTGGGAAAAAAAGGATTTTTAAACCCACTTTTTATTTACTGGACATTACTTCCTTTTGGGGCCCAGATGACCAAACCTGCTGACCCAAAATTTAAAAAAGTGCGGGAAAAGGATTCTTTAACCACCATTTTATTTTCACGGGACATATACTGCCCAGTTCCAAGCATAAACCCCAAACCGCTACCCCAGATTAAAAGTCCCGAAAAAGGAGTCTTTCAACCCCCATTTTATTTTACGGGAATTTTACTTCCCCCCCGGGCCCCACAGCAGACCCAAAACCTGCATGCCCCCCAATTAAAAAGTGCCGGAAAAAGAGTTTTCAACCCCATTTTTATTTCAGGGACTTAATACTGTCCTGGGGCCCCCAGCATGAGCCCCAAACCTAATGCCCCCCCAATTAAAAAGGCCCCCGGAAAAAAAGTCTTCAACCACCATTTTTTTTTACTGGACATTACTTCCTGCCTGGGCCACAGCATGACCCCCAAACCTGCATGACCCCAATAAAAAGGCCCGGAAAAAGGATCTTTCAACCCCACCATTTAAATTTTCCCTGGACATTACACTGCCTTACCCAGAAGACCAAAACCTTCTGCCCACAGATTAAAAAGTGGGGGAAAAGGAGCCTTTAAACCACCATTTTAGTTTCCTGGACATTGACTATACTGTCCCGGGCCCGAAAGACCCCCCAAACCGCATGCCCCCCAATTAAAAAATCCCCGGAAAAAAGGAGTTTTTTCAACCACCTTTTTTATTTCCGGGAAATTACTTACTTCCTGGCCCCACAGCAGACCCCCAAACCTGCATGCCCCCCCAAATTTAAAAC
>JAODAL010020134.1:0-70231 GCA_025379985.1 Phyllomedusa bahiana | reverse complement strand
ATTACGGAGGGGCAAGCGCTACCCAGGTATTGACTGTGTACAGAGGAAGGCGGGAGTTTCTCACACTTCCGCTTCCGCACTCTGCTTCAGACGACAGTTTTCGTTGCTGCGTCATCAGGGCATTTTTAACCTGCGTGTTAATAATGACGGAGCCAGCCTGGGCTTTCACCGCACCCACTGTAACTCCGGCCCTGGGTCATGCTGTGGCCCAGGACAGGTCTAGTCAATGTCCAGTTCAACTAACATGGTGGTTAAATGACTCCTTTTTCCGGCACTTTTTAAATGTGGGGGTCATGCAGGTTTGGGGGTATGCTGCGTTCCGGGACAGGGATATTCATGTCCAGTTCAAGTAACATGATGGTTCAAATCATAACTGCCTTCTGGCACTTTTTAATTTGTGGGTGATGCAGGTTTAAGGGTCAGGCTGTGGTACAAGACAGGAATAGTAAATGGTCTGGGGACTTTTTTTCTGTGACTTTTATAACCTAAGTGTGTTGCCTAAGAATGTAGCACGTATCCATTTGACTGTTGTGGATTTTAAATTCCAGCTTCTCCTGCCCTGTTTGGGTGTAATAATAAAGGGTGTTGTTGCTCTCCATAGACTTTAATGGTCATCGCGCATAACGATGCTCACTACGAAAAACCTTATCGATAGCGGCCGACTATCGACTATCGATCGATCTCGATAGCCAACGCAATCGCTCAACACTATTAATAACCACTCACCAAAGTTTTTCTCTGGATTGTAGAGCAACAGATCTCATTTCTGAACTGTATATCCTACTGTAAATAATTCAGATAGAAAGTTACAGCAATTGTCAGGCAGCAGCTAAAGTCATGGAGAACTGTTTTTGGTCACCCAGCCATCCAGCCTGCAGACAGGTTAATGCTGCACAGCTCTTACCTTCTTCCTCTTCTCTGTCCATGTGTTTCAGTTTTGTTTGTAGTCATCCTGCTGTATGTTTCTATTCAGATTATTACAGATTAGGGAATAGTGGTTTTGCCATCTCTCATATCGACATCACACATTGATGGGATACCCTACCAATATGCCAACAATGTGCAAGACGGCCAGACCCCTTTAATCCTTATTATATTGTTTCTTTAATTTCTAATGTTAAAAATCCTAGGTCAGGAAACATCTATTATAAAACGGTAAGACACTTAAACATACAATTTTAATAGGGACATAGGGACACCAGCATGCATGCACACACACGTGCACACTTAAAATAGATACATATGCCCTTCACTGCTATGTCCTCATTATAGAGCTAATGTAATGAGTAATGTCACCAAGCAGTACACACAGACACTGTTACCATACTGAAAGCATAAAGGAAGCAGTCTTACTACTGCCATGCAGTGAACGCACTCCTATAACAACAGATAGACAATTTAATGGGTTACATAAAGATATTTTAATGGGTACATAATACTGATGGCTTACAGCATTTACGGGTTAGTGTTACTTCTGTCTCTTCTATGTAAACTAATCAAATGAATGCATTTTCTTTCACATAACTACAGCATATTTATTTGCTAAAATTCACCCCCACTAGCGGTAGCTCACTGCACACTGTCTATACATGAACCATTCAACCCAATGAGCTGTAAGGCCACGTTTACATGGTAAAGACCAATTACCGGTCGGATTCACTGTCCAGTATTTGGTCTGTTTTTGGCATCCGGGGGGGGGGGGGGGGATTTGTTTTTGTCCACGGTTTATGGATTTAAGCCGGCCTCCTTCGCACCCATATGTTCATGTTCCGCCTCAAAACCGGGCGGAAAAATGAAAATGTTCTAAGTTTTTCGGACCGCCGGCGGTCTAAAAAACCGTCCAGCAGAAAATCCGTGCAGTGGGGACTGCTGCATGGATTTTCCATTTAAGTCTATGGGGGAGCACTGCTTGTCAGTTTTCAGATAGTTTGTAAAACCACAAACCGTCTGAAAACCCGTCAAATAACCTGTACCGTAGGGACATGCCATAAAAATCAGTTACATAATTACCTAGTTTGTAAGGCCAAAAAAAGATCCATCCAGTTCAGCCTATTTTGTTATAGTGTTGATCCAGAAGAAGGCAAAAACCCCCATGAGGTAGAAACCAATTGTCCTCATTTTAGGGAATAAATTTGTTCCCGACTTCATTCTGGCAATCAGAATAAATCCCTGGATCCACGACCCTTCTCCAGGATCCTGGTCACTATAACTTGTTATATTATTACATCTAGAAATGCATCCAAACCCTTCTCCAGGATCCTGGTCACTATAATTTATTTGTTACATTATTACACTTTGTATTTGCATTTTGTTCTCCATAGTGGTAATTGCAACATAACCTTAAATGCAAGGAGTGAATGGAACATGTTTAACCTCATAAACACCTATATTTCCGGGGTGCCATGAGGACATTTTGAAAAAGGGACTTAAAAATATATTTTAATAAATCACTAGAGCCGAATAAACTTTGCAAATGCTCTTCTCCTTCTGGTACAGTGTATCCATTAGTCTGTTTTGCATCATCGTTTACTAGTTAAACCTATTCCAAGAATTGGTCACAGCTGCAATTAGAAACTGAAACATGACTTAAAATATTCTCCCTGTTCCTCGTGGGTCATGTTGCTTAGGACGTACAGATAGAAATGTTCTCTTTGTAGACAGCTCTGAATGGGAATAATATTCTGTTGTTTCCTTTGCCAGGTGACGATGTGAAGATCACTGACCATGGCGCCTCCGTGGACTTTATTTTGTCCTAACAACAGTGAAAAAAAAGAAGTGATGGAATTAGATTCAAATAAGAGAACAGTGGGGAATATGGACGATAAAATGAAGATGAAGCAAGAAATTACTCTGTTTAATGGAGTCTCCTTAATAGTTGGAAACATGATTGGATCTGGGATCTTTGTGTCTCCGAAGGGCGTCCTAATGTACAGTGAATCGTTTGGACTGTCTCTGATCGTCTGGACGTTGGGAGGAATCTTTTCCATGTTCGGGGCTTTGTGTTATGCAGAACTTGGGACATCTATCATAAAGTCTGGGGCAAGCTATGCTTATATACTAGAAGCATTTGGAGGATTCATTGCCTTCATCAGACTCTGGTCTTCGTTACTTATTATCGAACCCACCACCCAAGCAATAATTGCAATAACATTTGCTAACTATATAGTACAGCCAATCTTCCCATTTTGTGAACCACCTTATGCAGCGGTCAGACTGATTGCAGCAGCTTGTATATGTAAGTATAAATGTGAGCAATTTCATTTATAGATTTAATTATTCATTATTGTATTCTTACATCTTCATATACTGATTAACTGATGACTTCTATGAATGTATCTTACATTGATCATCCATAACATTAAAAACAGGTGAAATAAAAAAAACATTAAAAGGGTTGTCTCACTACAAATATTAACAATCAACATGTAGGGACAGGTGATTGAAGACTTTTTCCAAATATATTGTTTTTTTTTTCTTTGTTGAGGAGATAAGAGAGATATTATCTGTTCTGAGTGCACACAGGTCGGCATCTGAGAGCAAGGCGTGACATCACCACAGGGCAGACTGCAGGCAGCTTGAGAACAGAGTGTTATCTATAACAAACAAAAGAGATGAATTACATGTTTACTTTAGAGCAGAGAGCTTCAGCGTTCATAGATAAGATCTAATTGAACTAACTTAGCAGTAGAAGAGCTTTGAATAAGGAGCTGATATTCTAATTACTGCTATAGAACCACCCACAGCCTGACCAGGAAGAGACAGGATGCATGAATGTAAAACTGCTTGTGGCTCTGAAACAGCATGGTAAGACAACCCTTTTAACATTTGACATATGAGTACGTTATAGTGTCGGTAAGGGGCTTAATATCAGGATCGCGCTGTGATCTTGCTATACAGTATGTGCTGGCTGCTAATTGCAGCTAACACCTGCCGGTAACAGCGCAGAATGGAGCTGTCTCAATCCCACGCTGTTTAACCCCTTGAATGAGAAACGGTGCTGTGCGCCATTCCTTACTCCAATCAAGGCCTCCGCAGGGAGGACGCCAGGCACTGATCGGTTTATTTGGCAGCTGGAGGCCTGGTGGAGGCTTCCATCACCACCATGTTGTCTTTTTTATTACTTTCTGCCCCAGGCAGTTCAAATCACCCCCCTTTTGACATTTTACAAAAAAAAAGTATAAAATAATAAAAAAGGTTACACATATTTGGTACCGCCGCATCTGAAAAAGTCTGATCTATTAAAATATAACATCATCTATCCCGTACGCTGAACATCATAGAAGAAAAAAATTCCAAATATCAAAAATGCATTTTTTTGGTCCTTTAATTTCCCCTAAAAATTTAAATAAAAGTGATCAAAAAAGTCACATGCATTCCAAACTGGTGCTAATAAAAAGTACACTTCAGCCCGCAAAGAAATGCACCGTCACTTAAGTCCTTAGGTAGAAGTAAAAAAAAGTTATTGTTCACAGAAAATAGCGCTGTGATAAAAATTTCAAAAATAGAAAATGTTTGTATTTTTTTGTACGGTACTAAAGCATAATAAAAACCTACATGTTTGGTATTGGCGGATTTACATCAACCTGTAGAATACAGATAACACATCATTTATACTGAAGATTAAACACCGTAAAAAAAACTTGCCGCAAGTAAGTTTTTTTTCACTAAGAATTATTTTGTGGATCCCCAGTATATTCTATAGTATGGTAAATGACAGTGTTAGAAAGTACATCTTGTCCCACAAAATAAAAGTCCTCATTTGTCTATGTAGGTGGAAAAGTAAAAAAGTTATGGCTCCGGGAAGGTGGGGAGGGAAAAAAATGGCAAAAAATAGGCTGCAGCAGGAAGGGGTTAATTATCTTTAGGCAATGGTACATATCAAGGAGTGGGATACATTCGACAGAAAGTGAGCAATATGTTGTTGAAGTTGATGTATGGGAACTAGAAGAAATAAGTAATCTTACCTCTTAACGCTCCACCATGAATATATCTGTCATGAGCAGGGAATATATACATCACAATGATCCCACTGGTGCTGCCACTATGGCAAAAGTATAGCTGCTGGGATCAGAGTGCTCTCCGATCCCAGCAGTTTAACCTCTTAATTGCTACAGTCAATAGCGATTGGAGCATATAAGCAATTAGAGAGAGGTAAGTTGATCTGTCTGTCAGCCTATAACCCCCCATGATTAGATCATGGGGTGAAAAAAGATTGTCATGGCCTCTGGAGGCCTGATAAAGGCACCAAGTACTGCCCGGTAGACTTAAGGCCTCACGCCTTAAACCTGCTAAGCTGAAAACATTATCATATTGTGCCCGCTGTGATGCATTGCATTGCCATTAACCAGTTCCTGACTGCCCCCCTTTACTCTTAAATTTTCCTTTTCCTTAGTTTATGTAGCAGAGCCGCCGTTAGGGCGGTACAACCAATACTGCTCTATGGGGACCGGGCGGTCTTTGAAGCAAGGGGGTGCCCGCCGCCGCCGGCAGGTTCTGCCCCCTTGCTTCTCAGAGACTATCTTAATCTACAATTAAGATGAACGGTGGGGCAGGGAGAGCTGTGTGCTCCCTGCCCCTGCCGTACATAGCTCTGCAGGCGGCGCGACGGAAGTGACGTCATTGTGCCGCCTGCCGAGCTTCCTGTCGTAGGCCCCAAGCCTAAAGCAGCAGGCTTGGGGCCGGGCTAGTCGGAGGCACAGGGGGAGCGCGAAAAGGTAAGTACTTACTTACTAGGTGGCCCTGCACTGCCGAGGGGTCCCTAAACTACAGAGTGGGCCGTGCACTGCCGAGGGAGCCCTAAACTACAGAGGGGGCCCTGCACTGCTGAGGGGGCCCCGCACTACAGAGGGGGCCCTGCACTACAGAGGGGGCCCTGCACTGCTGAGGGGGCCTTAAACTGCAGAGTGGGACTTGCACTGCCGAGGGGGCCCTCAACTACAGAGGGGGCCCTGCACTGCTGAGGGGGCCATGCACTTCAGAGGGGGCCCAGCACTGCCGAGGGGGCCCTGCACTGCCGAGGGGGCCCTAAACTGCAGAGGGGACCCTAAACTCGTACAGGGGGGTCCCTAAACTATTACAAGGGAGGCATAAGCTACGGGGAGGTGGGCCTAAGCTACAGGGGAGGCCATAAGCTAGAGGGGGTGGGGCCTAAACTACCTGCTGGGGTCCCTAAGCTACCTGCAGGGGGCCCTGAGCTGCCTACACAGGCCCTAAACTACTTACAGGGGGCCCTTAACTACCTACACGGGCCTTAAACTACAGAGGGGCTACCTACAGGGGGTCCTAAACTATCTACAGGGGCCCTAAGCTACAGCGGGGGCCCCAAGCTACCAACCTACTGACAGGGGATCCTAAGCTACCTAGCTACCTTCCCGGGGCCCCCAATATACCTATTTACAGACTGGGGGGCTCCTAATCTACCTGCTCACCTACTGGGGGGGCATAATTACCAGGGGGTAATTATTAGTATTTGGGCCACTATAGATGGGAAGTTTGTAAATGGGGGGTGGGGTGCACAGTGTTGGGAAATTGATAACAAAGTGAGGAGTCTCTTATGTGTAAGGCTATGTTCACACGGCTTATTTTGGGGCGTATTTACGGACGTAATTACGTCCGTAAATACGTCTCGAAATACGTTTCAAATAATGAACAATTAGATTAGCATTGATTCCAATGTAAAATGTAAAATTCGCAACGTATTTGCGGGCGTAAATACGTCCGTAAATACGATCGTAAAATTAAGTCCCCTGTCACTTAGTGAGGCGTATTTCGCAACGTAAATCCCCATAGTAAAGAATGGGGATTGTATTTACGACGAGGAATACATGCCACACTTTGTGACACGTATTTGAAACGTATTTCGGGACGTATTTGCAGATGTAAATAAATCCGTAAATACGCCCCGAAATAAGCCGTGTGAACATAGCCTAACAGTGAACCTTTACCCTCAATGCCTCTCAAGCAATGAAAAGGAGGATCCAGGAATGATCTCCAGCTTTTGAGGTATTACATACCATTGCATGTAGCTGGATTGTGTTGAGACAAGTTTCATAGAAAGATTAGATTCAGTCGTACCTAACCAGAAATGTCCCTCAGATCCACTGTCACATACCGTACAAGAAAGTTTGTATTGGAGGAAACAAATGTGTTATATAAAGTGCATATACTGCCTGGTCCTCCTGAACTATTACAGCACCAAGAATCAAACTTGTCTTGTGGGCTCCGGAGGCAGTGCCGTCGCTCCCCGGGGCCCGGCCACGCATCCGGTCACTGGACGCTGGGACCTGCGTCCCGAGCGCCCAGAGACCGGGCCCAGGAGTCGGGAACTAATGTCCCCGACTCCCGGGGCTGCGCGGTGTCAGCTGAGTACAGCGCCACTAGCGCTGCGCTCCGCTGATCTCCCTGGCAGACTGAAGGCGTTAGGCCTTCAGCCTGCCGGGCGCCGGCCCCTACTGCTGACGTAGGCGGCGCGGTGACGTCACTTGCCTAACTGGAGCCTGCTTCTCTAACTGGGGGCTGTTTACCTACCCACCCGTGGCTAGGTACCCACCAACCTACCTGGTCCCGGGCTTCCAACTTATCCAGCAGGGGTCTTCCTGCCTAAATAGGGCCTATCTAGTTACCTGGGGCCTTGCCTATTTGCCTACCTACCTAGGGACTTGCCTACTTACCTGGTAATATAATTGAGAGGGAAGCAGCCCATGGTTGTAGCATTATCTCCAGGGGGTTAGTCCTCTGCCCACCCTCCAACCCCTTAGGATACTAGGCGTCTAAGTTATGGCTTGTACCCGGTCTCCCACCCCTGGGAAGCTTGTACAGAGGTGGGAATAGGTAAAGAGATGCTGAAAAATGAGGATTCTAAGATATTTGCGTGTAACTTCTGCAGGGATGAGTGGTGGCCGGGACAAGTCATCATGGCGGTGTGGAATGGATGCAGAAGGAAAGGGAATAAGAACAACTCATGAGAGAAGAGAACAACTCATCAGATAAGACATCTCCGGTGAGTCCCTGACGTTAGGGATTATTTTTACTTGTATATTGGATCAGTGCTGTATTCACTGTAATGTGATGCGACCTGAGCTGGTGTCTGATCACTATGTGGTCTCTATATGGTGGTGTTGTAGGTTATACCTGAGCTGGTGTCTGACCTCTATGTGGTCTCTATATGGAGGTGTTGTAGGTTATACCTGAGCTGGTGTCTGACCTCTATGTGGTCTCTATATGGAGGTGTTGTAGGTTATACCTGAGCTGGTGTCTGACCACTATGTGTTCTCCATATGGAGGTGTTGTAGGTTATACCTGAGCTGGTGTCTGACCTCTATGTGGTCTCTATATGGAGGTGGTGTAGGTTATACCTGAGATGGTGTCTGACCTCTAGGTGGTCTCCATTTGGATGCGTTGTAGGTTATACCTGAGCTGGTGTCTGACCACTATGTGGTCTCCATATGGTGATGTTGTAGGTTATAACTGAGCTGGTGTCTGACCACTATGTGGTCTCCTATGGTGTTAGTTATAACTGACTGGTGTCTACACTGTGTCTATATGGTGGTGTTGTAGGTTATACCTGAGCTGGTGTCTGACCTCTATGTGGTCTCTATCTGGCAGTGTTGTAGGTTATACCTGAGCTGGTGTCTGACCACTATGTGGCCTCTATATGGCAGTGTTGTAGGTTATGCCTGAGCTGGTATCTGCACTATATGGTCTCTATATGGCAGTGTTGTATGTTATACCTGAGCTGGTGTTGGCCCCCTATGTGGTCTCTATATGGTGGTGTTGTAGGTTATACCTGAGCTGGTGTCTGACCACTATGCGGTGTCTATATGGCGGTGTTGTAGGTTATATCGGCGTTGGTTTAGTGGCAGCATACACTTGTCCCTGATTGTGGAAGTGAGGAACACCTGACCCTGTGATTGGAGTTAGACTTTCTTTCTTGCTAGTGTTTATTTTAGAAGGTGGTGAGGTGCGTGACCAAGGGAAACGTGGAGGGGGATATTGTATGTCGGCTAGTGGTGGGATGTGGATGGAGCTACTTAGCCCTGTGTCTATGATATATTAGACTGACAAATGTGTGACTACATTGTTCTACACAATAAAGATCTGTTTTGCAAACTGTATTATGTGGTAAAATGGGCGCATTTACGTCCGAGAGGCCGGTAATATTTTCATGTACAGTAGGGTGGGCCCCTTCAAGATCAATTCCCCTGTGGGCCCCAGACCCCCCAGTCCGACAATGCCAGCAGCTCTTGTCAGGTCGTATCTAATAGAAGCTTTTAAGTAACTAAGGGCAGGTAAGACAGCCTGTAGCTCTCTGACTGCAATTTTTGTAATCACATATATTTAGAAAAGTGATTAAATACCCATTTTGGAGGATCCCACGTCAACATTACATCGTGGCAAAACCCCTTGAAGGACTTCATGAAGTGCTGAATTTGTTGAAATCCAATGGATTCAAAGAGGGAATAGGAAAATTATTTTTCTGATCTAAAGAAGCGCTCCAGCTTTATATTTGTTTTTCCTTTGGAGTGCATCATAGACTATTATTAACAATATAGAGGCTCTTGTTTTCACTTTGTTTATGCCTCTGTTGAATGATGTGCTATTTATGGATTGTCTGCCATCTTATTTTCTTCTTTCCCTATGATATGTTTCCCCTAATGCAGTCTATATTTCCCATGATGCCTTTGGCTCCTCAAAGACTGGGGGGAAGGAGTCTCATCACATGGCACTGGCTCTGCTGTGAGCCTTTACTAAGGGCAGCAAGTGATATAGGTCATGCAAGAGACATACTGTTTCCCCTTGTCTCTTTGTGATTACTTCTCTCAGAGCACCCAACGAGCAGGAGGCAGAGAAGATAGACTGAAGCTGCATCTAATAGATATACACAGGAGATTCTGCACACAGCAGATAGCAGAGACAGGCAGTGTCATTCAGTGTCATGCAGGGTCATAACTTTGTAACTATCATTGTATGGAATCACCTACTACTATTTATAATTGCATTTTGATAATGCAGGAATAGTCTATTCAGCAACACTGCAGGAAGATACAAAGGGAAGAAAGGGGGAGGAGGGTAAGGAGTATGGAGCTCCAGCATGGTCAAGTATAACAGGGAACTCACCAAATGTTTTGGAGAGAATGGGCAGGTTAGTTCCACCTTAAGAAGGTCATGGATTTATCTGCAGCTCATGTTGGGGTTTGTTTTTTTTACCTTTTAGCATCAGAAGAATATTTTAGAAATTTCCCAATAGGCATCTGGTGCTGCTTGCAGGATAGCTGCAGATAGCTGTAAATAGCTGCAGAATAAAAGAGCTGCTGTAAAGAGCAGACATATGGTGTATCCAGCATTTTAGGCTTTTCAGAACCCCTCTTTTAGGTTTTGGAGGTTTATATATCTGATGATAGCCTTCAGTACACCCCTGAGGTGTGCCTAAAAGCTGAAGCATTGCCCTGTAAAAATTGTACTGTATTTGGTGCTACAGTTGGTAACTCAAACTCTAATTACTGCTCTTATTCTTTCTCGTCTTGACTACTATAACTCCCTGCTTATCAGTCTCCCTCTCTGTAAACTCTCCCTTCTCCAGTCTGTACTGAATGCAGCAGACAGGCTCGTCTTTCTTTCCAGCCGCTATACTAATGCCTCTACCCTGTGTCAGTCACTGCACCGTTTGCCCATTCAGAACAGAATACAACAGAAACTCTGCATCTCACTACATCTCCTCCCTCATCTCTGTCTACCACCCTACCCCATCTCTCTGCTCTGCTGATGAGCTGAGATTACACGCCTCAGTCATCCGAACATCCCAAGCCCGTCTCCAAGATTTTTCACATACTGCACCAGTTCTCTGGAACAAGCTACCCCGTACAATCAGGCACACTCGTAACCCTCAAATTTTTAAGCATGCCCTGAGAATACATGTCTGGTCGACGAAGATCCCTAGTTGCTAACCCTCACTTTCTGTCACTCATTGCACTTGGGCACTCACAGGCACTTATCTGTATATAAATGTATTGTCTCAGTGGCAGGTTCATCCACTTTCTATGCAAATCACCCCATATTTATATAACATGTCTGGACCAATTTGTAAACTGAGCACTTCTCACCCTTCGTCTCACCCATTTACCCTCATAGATTGTAAGCTCTTGTGAGCAGGGGCCTCACACCTTGTGTCTGATCTGTAAGTATCTTTTTACTGTGTAATGTTTTGGTTTTGTCTGTACCTGTTCCAGCAGTAATGTGCCTGGATTTGCCATACTGAAGCTATAAAGGAGTAGCTTTGTATGGTTCTAGTGCGCCCCGCTGCAGTACAAAGTGTTGCGGGTGCTATGTAATGCGCCTGATATTGGTGTGTGGACAATTTAAAAATATAGCTGATTTTTGTTGCAATTGTCCATGGCTTGGCGCACACATGTTGTGCTATATTTTCCTTCTCAACAGCAGACACCATGGTGGAAACCTGATGGACCTATTGTAATTAATAGGGTCTGTTGGGTGTTGTAAAATGGATCCATAGGTGCCATTTTCACCTGTTTCAAGAAGGTTCTGAATGTAATATCTGATGCAGATGTCAACGAAGCCCAAGCCTTGTTTGAAGCTTGCAACTGTTTCTGCTGTGATCAGCTCCTGAGGCAACTATACCACAGACTCACATTTCTTCTGGTTAAGAAGGCTTGTCACCTCTGGAGATTTAACTTGTTTTTCTCCAGACGGAAGGAGCTGCCTTCTTAGGGGGGTTTACATAAAAAAGCTTATTACAATACATTTTGTACGTGCCATTTATATAAATTAATCGTATCTCCCTTTAGACCTCTTTTTTCAAGACAATTCTTTTAACCTTTCCTCATAACTAAGATGCTCCATTCCCCTTATAAGTTTGTTTGCTCGTCTTTGTACTTTCTCTAGCTCCATTACATCCTTTCTATGAACTGGTGCCCAGAAATGAACAACATATTCCAATTAAGGACGCATCACTTTCCTTTGTGGGGGGTAATTTTATGAGTTGTATAAAATTAAAAAATTTCTATAAGGTGCCTTTGGGCGCACGCAGATAGATAAAATGGGGAATTTGACTCCTAGAGATGCTACTGGGTGTCACGCTTTGGGAAAATCCCCCTTGCCCCTGTCTGACAGTTTTTTCCCCAAATTTGACCCTGGGTTTTGGAATGGGGCCCTTGCTCGGGGGTTTTGCTGTTTTGTAAACCCAAAGCACGGCGACATTTAAGCCGCCTGGGGAGCCACCCCCAGGGGGGAAACTTTTTCAGCTTTTTAGGCCCAAGCATATAGTTTCAGGGGTCACGCTGCACTTAAAGTCTCCATTCCCCCCGGGTTCCCTCCTGTGGCCCCTGCCTTAAATTTTTCCAGTCTTCAGTTCCTCTGTTGCTCCTGTGGTCAGTCTGAAATTTGCCAGTCTTCAGTTCCTCTTTTTGCCCCTGTGGCCCCAGTCTGTAGTGAAATTTTTAAATTTTCCCTAAATTGTTTCCTTGGTCCTTTTGAAATTTCCAGTCCATTTTCCCTTTTTTGTCCGGGGGTTTCCAGCCCGAAAGGCCCAGTTTCCGGGGCCCTCTTTTTGCTCCTGTGGCCCAGTCTGTGTGCCAGTTTCCCCTTCCTCAATTGCTCCTGTGGCCCAAAGTCTACAACGCCGGGTCCCCCCAAAAGTTCCCTTTTCATAAGCTCTTGTTCAAGTCTGCAGTGCCAGTTTTTCCGGGCCCTTTCTTTGCCCCTTTTTGGTCCAGCCCTGCAGGCCGTTTTCAGTTCCTCTGTTGCTCCGGGTGGTCCCGTCTGCAGTGCCCATTTTCCAGTTTCTCCTTGTTTGGTTTGTGGCCCAAAATTGCATTTGCCAGACTCTAGTTCCTTCATTGCTCCTGTGGCCCCATTTCAACCCGGGTCTCCAGTTCCTTATAGTTTCTTGTAAAAAGTCCTGCGTCCCAAAGGTCTTCAGTTCCTCTGTTGCCCCCTTTTGGTCCATCTGCATTTTGCCAGTTTTTCATTTCCTCTGTTGCCCCCTTTTGGCCCCAGTCTCCCAGTGCCAGTTCTTCGTTCCCTCTGTTGCTCCTGGGGGGTCCAGTTGCAGTGCCCAGTTTCCAGAATTTTCCATTGTGCTGGGGCCCAATCTCGGGCCTCCCTTTTTTCCTTCTAGCCCCTTTTTCAGTTGCAGTGCCAGTTTAAGTTCCCTCTGTTGCTTTGGGGTTTCCGTCGCAGTCCCAGTCTTCGGTTTCCTTTAAATTGCCCCGGGGTGGCCCCTGTCTGCAGTCCCAGTCTCCATCACCCCAATGCCCGGGTTTCCATATGAAAGCTCCAGTCTCCGGGTTACTTCATTTTTCCCAGTCTCCAGTCCCCCCGCAGTTCCCTCCCTTTTCCCCTACAGCCCTTTCCCTTTGGTAAAAAATCTCCCCACCTCCCATCCCTGCCCCGGTTTTTGGGCCACCCGGGTTCAAGTCTATTTTCCCCAGTTCGGGCCCCCTGCTTTTCCAGCCCATCTGGACCCCATTGTTGCAGGACTGTTATCCCCCATCTTAGGAAAGTTCTTCAAAATCCCTGACCTTGGGTTTTTCCCGGGAAACCCTGCACTCTTTTTAAAGGTATGTTAAACACGCTTATTTTTGGGGCGAAATTTTGAAAGCGTACGGGGTTTAAAAATTTGGGGGGGAAATCCCCCCCAAAATTTTCGGAAAACCCAATTATTTTTTTTATAGAAAAAACTATGGATTACGCCCTCTCCCGCTCCTCAAAACCCGATCGTATTGTTCGTGCGGGGAATGGGTTGACATGTAAAATTACTTGGGGCGAATACACGCCTTGAGTAATAAATTTGTCTATGGGGGCTGCCCTTCCCCCCCGCGCCACGGATTACGCGCTTGTTACCCGGAAAGCCCCGGAAACACACGATGTTTTGTACGGGGCCACAATACATGTTTGAACAAACCCTTAAGGGGATCCACTCCCCCTTCCCCATCTACTTTTCAGGGATTTTGCCCTTTGATACCATGAACTTGGTCTTTTTTTTTAAAAAAAGCCTTAAAAACGTTCCCCCGGTATGGGTTTAATTTTGCGGCTCTGGGGGGAACAGAACTTGAGGATTTCCCAAATTTTTCAAGGGTGGGATGAAGCAAACATTTTTACAAAATGCGGGTCAGGGGGGGTCAAACCCCCCTCAGAAAGGCTTTGGGAGCTTTTTAAAAAAATTGGGGGGGGGTTTGTTTTTTCACTTTGGGGTATAAAATTTGGAGGTTTTGCCCTGGTTTGTGGGTTTGCAAGATCCCGGAGCTTTAAAAAAAAGGGGTCACGTGGGGTTTTTTTTGTATCCAAAAAAATTCCCTTTCTTTACCTTTTCTTGTCGGTTTTTTTAGTTTTTTTCTGGATTTTTGTGATCCCATTTATATATAATTTTTAAAAATTTTTTATTTTTAAAAATATTTTTATACTATATATATTTTTTTAAATTATATTTATATTTTATATTTTTATATAGTTATAAAATATTATTATAAATAATATATTATATGCCGAGACTTTGTTTCATTTATCCCCAACCCAACCTGGGGGTTTCAAAAAGGGGCTTTTTGAAAATTTTGATCCTTTAAGTCTTGTTAAAATTCAGGGACAACTCAAATTTCCCCTTTTGGGTCTTGAAAAGGGTTGAGCTGCCCGTCAATGGGGGCATTCTTTTTATTTGAAAAGCGGGGAGTTTTTTTAAAGTTTTGGTCATGGGAGAGACCCCCTATGTTTTGAAACAGGGACTTAAATAGAATTTCCCAAAGGGCCAAAATAAAAATGAAGGGGGGCCCCCCCCCTTAAGAAAATTTTTTAAATAAAAAAAGCAGCAAAAGTAGCAATTTTTACTGGGGAAAAATTTATACCGGGCCATATCTCAGGAAAGCCACATAGTAGTGTTGGAGAGCAGAAAGCCACCAACTACTTGTTCCTTATAAACAGGAATAATAATAATTTTTTTTTTATATATAGCCCAGAAACTTTCGTGATAGCGGGGGGAAATTTAAAAAATTTTCCCGGGGGCCCGAATGAAAAAGGCGAGGGTTTTTTTAGGGGGCCCAAGGATTTTAAAAACCCAGGGGGTTTGAAGGGGGGAAAAAAAATTATTTTTTTTTGGGGGATTATTTTTTGTGGAAATTCTGGCGGGGATGTTTTTATTTTAATGGCCCTTTTAATGAGGGGAAAAAACATTAAGGAGAATTTTAACGCTCTCCTCAGAAAGGTAGGTATGTATATTTTTGCCCGGCCCCATCGGGGAAAGGTATAAAACAGCCCCCCTTCAGTAAAGTCGGGTATTTTGATATAGAAAACCCGCGGGGCAGGTGTAATGGGAAACACTCCCCCACAGGCAGGTATATTGATGGGATAAGCTCTCCACAGGCAGGTAAAAATATATAAAAAAGGGTTCGCAAAAGGGGCAGGTATAAGAAAATTTTGGGGGGTTTTTTGGGCCACAGGGGATTTTAAAGTAAAAAAAGGGTTTCCCCAAAAAGACAGGAAATATAAAAAATTGGGTTTCCCACGGGCCCGGGTATATATTTTTAAGGCCCTAAATTTAAAAAAATAAAAACACTGTTACTCCCCTTTGGCTTACTGACTCCCGGGGCCGAGCGGGGTCTTTTCTTTTTTTCCCCGAGGAGCTTCCCGGGCTGGTGGGCGTGATGACGTCATCCGCTGGCGCCGGGAGCTCCTCCGGCAGCTCCTGGGCCCGCACTGAGTTATTACTGTGTGCGCCGAGGAAGGCAGCGGCACGGTGAGCGGAGTTTCATCTCGTCGCTGCCAGTTTCACCAGTACAGGTTGATACTAATAGTAGCACTGACGGCCCGTGGCAGCCTCTCAGCACCACCCGACCGCGGCGGGCCGTCATCGCTACTATTAGTAGACCTGGGCATCCTACGCCATGGGCCACATTCAGCTAGCTGGCGGGCTGGATGCGGCCCGCAGGCCGTACAGTGCCCAGGTCTGGTGTAGAGGGTACAATAACAGACTGAAGACGGACATTACACAACAAAAGCTACTTACAGATGAGACACAAGGTGTGAGGGCCCTGCTCGCAAGAGCTTACAATGTATAAGGGTGACTGGGGGAGCTTTGTTTCATAAATATGGGGTGGTTTACATAAAAATTGGGTGAACCTGCCACCATGACAGTACATCTATATACAGATAAGTGCCTGTGAGTGCCCTAATGTAGGGAGTGACAGAAGTGTGTGTGAATAGAAGGTGTGGGTTAGCAATTAGGGATCTTTGTAGACCTGCCTAAGAAGATGTATTTTCAAGGCACTCTTAAAACTATGAAGGTTAGAATTGTGCCTGATGGATGTTAGGATATTCCAGAGAACTGGTGCAGCACATGTGAAATCTTGAAGACGGGATGGAGGTTCGGTTTGGGGTCTTAGTAGATGTCCATAGCTGAGCAAGAAGCGGGCAGGGTGGTAGACAAAGATGACGGAGGGGGATGTGGGGGTGCAAGCGTGGAGAGCTTTATGGGTGTTATGATGATTTAGTTTTTAAATCCTTACTGAATGGGGCCGTGCATGACTACACGGGTAGGGGCAACAGTATAGGGCGGGAAAAAAGATGAATCGGCTGCTGAATTCGGAAAGAGGGGAGGGAGAGTTTCAGAGAGGAAGACCGATAAGCAAGGATTTTGCAGAAATCAAGAGAAAAAAATAAGAGTAACATGAATTTTTGGTTTTTCCATAGGGGGAAAACTGACGGATTCGGGAGACTTCTTGAGGTCAGGTGCAGGAGTGGCTTGGGGGTTTGGATATGGGGGGGTGACAGACAGATTAAGTCTAAAAAAACCCCCAAGCAGCGGGCCTGCTGCTTAGGACTAGGGTGTACAACATGGACAAAATAGCAGAGGGGGTTTAGTTAGTAAAGGCCCGGAAAGATAAAAAGTTCTTTTAGGGGTTTTTTGTTTCTTGAGACACAGACCGTACGGGTTTTTGTGCAGGACGGGAGTGTGTTAAGGAGAGAGTATATTGAGTTCATCACGTAGAGATGGTACTGAAAGCCAAATCTGATGATGGTATAGCCAATGGGGGCTGTATGAAGAGAACGGAGAAAACGAAATCCATCCCGGGAACCCAACATTTACGGGGAAAGGGGGAGGGGAGGTAAACGGAAAAATGAATACATTTTTTCCTTATAAACGGGAAAAATATTCTTGTCCCTAGTGGGCCCCCAACCTCGGTTATGCCTAATTTGTACAATAAAAAGAATACTTGGTGTAAAGTTATCTAACTGTGAATACCAAGCTAGCAGGTTGCAGTTGTGTGAATAATATCAAGACTGACATTTGTTTCTATTAGATCAAAATTTAAAAATTTTTTGCAATTTTAGAAAATACAAGTTCATTCCCTTTTTTATTTATTTTTTGGTTCAACCTAGGATTTTTAACATTATTAATTTTTCCATGTAAAGTGGGGAACAAGAGTTCAAGATGTCTTCACCTATGCCAAGATTTTGGCTCTCCTCGTAATCATCTCAGTAGGCCTTGTGAAGATTGGCCAAGGTACAGTCATTAGTTCTCAATGCCTCTGCATGCCAATTGTTTTGAACTTTTTCCCCAAAGGGTATCAAACATGAGTGGAAATGTAAGGAAAAAAAAGAAGAAAAGACGATGACACATGGTTGTGTTTGACTGAACCAAATAATGTTGCAAGAAATATCCATGGAGGTAAAATCTATTAGTAAAATTCTGTGATATTGTTGGTTGAGTAGGACCAGGCTTACATCTGTGTGGAATGCACTGTTTAGAGGTTTTGTCACAGATTCTGTCAAAAAGGCAAAAAGTAGAACAGCATACAGCATGATTTTGTATGTTAAAATGAAGACACCTGATAGGCACTTTTTATGGGGGTTTATCAATAAAAGATTTGCATGCCCTTATTTTCAGCTTTCTGTTATTTTGATGGAACAGAAAACCATAACTAGAAGAGAAAAGCTAGCCCAAGACAATCATATAAGATTAGAACTACACTTTGGATATACTTAGAACTGTTTTATGACAATTCCAGTAATTCATTGACTAAGGCTATGCCTACACTGCTATGTTAAAATGAAGTTGAAAATCTGACTGTGTTTTATCATCACCATACTGTGGTTTTTGCTACATGTTTGTGCAAACAAAAAAATCATCGTTTTTTGGGTTTCGGATTTTCTAGTACACTGAAGTTATTAGAATCAGCCGGAAGATAGAACATTCCAGTGGAGTTCAGCGGTTTAGAAATCCGACAATAGAAAATCCATGCGTGTAACTACGTCAGATTTTAAATTTCGGGTTTTTGGGGCATGGTTTTCAGTCAGATTTTCCAACCAGAAACTGGTGAAACCAGTGCTGTGTAGAAATGGCCTAAGGCTCCTTGCATTTCTTTTTTTGAGCAAGAAGGAGGGAGAAGTGAAACTATTGTGTAGTACGTTTTGCCTATAAGAAATATCTTACGTACAACATTATGCAAAGACTCTGGACAACTGATGAAACATATTGTATCACAAGAGAATCACTACTTGAACATATCTGCTATAAAACAAAGATGATCAGATATGTTATCCATCAACTCAAGAAATTGTTCATTACAGTATCCTAAACAGTGTCTCCACTCCCTCACCCCCACTCCAACAAATGAAAAAGGGCCCCCATGAATAGATCTATTTAAAATTCAAAACAGATTTGTGTCACAATAGCGCCCCCTCGTTCCCCTGGTCCCCCCGTGCATCAGAATAGCGGGGCCGCGGGCCGCATGACGGGTCACGGGCCACTCGCTCCCTCACCCCAAACCCTTACCTGGCTGCGCTCCGTTCCCCCCGTGTGTCTGCTGGGTGGGGGCGGGGTTTTTGGCTCCTTCTGATTTAAAGGGCCAGCGCGCCGGTAATTGGTTATCGCCGGCCGCTGAACCATATATAATGCCCCACCTCCCTGCAGGCCTTGCCGAATCCATAGTGCCCATACCCTATGCAAGGAAGCCGTCTAGTGTTCAGGTGTACCTTTTCCGTGTACCAGTCCAGTTGGCTTACGTTCTTCGACCACGTTCTTTGCCCCCTGCCCTGACCTTCTAGCCCGTCCCCGACTATAATTTGTCAAATGATCTGGGATGGTTTCACCCAGCTACCACCGCAAGCAAGGGCATCGGGGTAGCGACCGGGTGGAATCCCGCTCGGCAAGTCCCCCGGTTTGCGGCGGGCTCTTTTTGAAAACTGGGACCCCACTTAGCCCGCTCCCTGGTGTGTCCTGTACCACTGCTTGCGGTGGCCCAGTGGATCCACTACTCTGGTGCATTACAATTTGATTTCATGCACCAGCATAAAAACCTTTGCTAGGTCTATTAATTTAAAATTTTTCTTTTGGGAAGTTTTCCCTTTTCTTGGCGGGGTCCAATCCTCGAAAAGGAAATATAGGAGAGCAGATCACCTAACTGAGCTATCCAGGGGGGCAAACATAATGGACCTTCAAATTGCTAATGTTCTCACAAAGTTCAGTCCTGGCTGCAGACTTAGAAGCCCTGTTATTTAAATATCAGAAAATAATTTATAAAAGAAGAAAATGAGAAAAAAATCTTTGCTGAGACACCAACAACACCAACCAGTACTCATGCAATAATGACTGACACGGTGGGATCCTAAAAAAAATTAATAAAATCCACAAGTTTCTTCCAAGTCATTATTAAGCCATTTTCACAAGCTTGGGTTGTTGCCCAGGATAAAACCACTCTTGCATGTGGAGGCCAATGGGAACACAAGTTTCTGGTAAAATGGCAGTACAATGGTACCTTGAGATACGACTGTAATTTGTTCTGTGGCCGGGCTTTTAACCTAAATTGCTCTTATGCTAAAGCAAATTTTACCAAAGAAATTAATTGAAACATCATTAAACTGTTCCACGCACCCCAAAACCACCACAATTCTTTTTTTTTACATATTTATTACCAAACATGTACACTGTATAAATATACTGTATGCAGTATAACAAAAAAAAAGTAAAAAAAATAAATGGTTTAATTTTGTGTATTTTACCTTTTAAATCAGATGGGGACTGCGAAAATGGAGGGGGAGGGGACACTAAACTTAAAATTTTTTGTTTTTCCCCCCTTACTTGGTGGGGGTACACAATTTACTTTCAAAGGGAATTGTTTTTAGAACAATTACTTTTTTTAAAGTTCATAGATGACTAAAAATTAGGGCTTTTGAGCAGGAGCTCTGCAATCACGTTTCCTCCTTCACTCTCAAAGGGAGTATCCTTCTTCAGTTGGGCTGTTCTCTTGAAGCTTTATCCCCTTTATTTTCCCGAAATCCAGGGGGGGTTTTTTCCCCTCCCCCTGGGTGTTTCTTAAATGAAAAGGGGTGACCTCCCCCCTTCACTGTTCATGCTGGCCCCGTGTTTCCCCCCTCCACAGTCACTGTCCCCCTCCCCCCTGCAGTCTTATTTTTTGCAAAGCTGTTTACATACCGCTTCAGTCTAAACAGTCTTCCATAACCACACTGATCTCTCACAGCTGGATGGTTGCTACAGTTGAATCCAGCACAGATCCGTCTCCCTTCATGTTTACATAAGGCACCAACATGCAGGAGCATTAAGGCACTGCGGCACAATAATGCTGTTTTCTGATTATAGAGACAGCTGCAATGTCAATGAGGCAGCTAACTGTATAAAGTGAAATTGTTCACAGCCCCTAATTATGAGTGAGAGGCAGGAATGCAAGCTCCATGAATACAGCCGTCCGGGGGCTGAACTGAATGTAAATAATTAGAGCCCTCAGCTAATGAAGTACAAGGAGGAGGGATCCGAACAGCACTGGAGAAGTTTGTTTACAGAAACAGAAGATAAGGAATACTGTGAGAACAAGACAGCTTTGCTAATGACATCCAATTGCAAAGTTGCTTGTTTTCACTGTCCCCTTATTCTGAAGGCCATTTAATGAAATGATACAACCCCTTTAACTCAACTATTCGCTCTTAACTCAAATAAAATAATGGACCAAGCAACTGCTCTTATCTCAAAAAACCCTTAAATCCAGATGCTCTTAATGGGGTTTTATCGTTACAAAGATCATGTCTCAGATTATGGGGACAGTAAAAATAAGCACTTTTGTAATTGGGTTGCATTACCTCTGTCACTTGGTTTAGCAGATATGAGCATCTCTGTAAATCTGTCTTCTATCTCTGCTGTTGCTGCTCAGAACGCCCCCTGGTCGATTCTGCCCCCTAGAACGCCCCCCTGCACTGTGATTGGCTGGCTGACATTTCTTCAGCCTGTTGGGATACGCCCCTAGACAGGAAACGCCCCGGCCATGCCCTCTGCGCTGTGATTGGCTGCCTGCACACTCTGTGTTTACTCCCCTCTGAGCTGTTAACCCCTTCAGGACCCGGGGGGTTTTTTTGTGACACGTTCGTTTTTTCCCTCCCGCTTTCTGAAAGCCTAACTTTTTTTTTTTTCCACCTACATAGACACATGAGGGCTTTTATTTTGCGGGACAAGATGTATTTTCTAATGGTGTTATTCACTATACTATAGATTATACTGGGAAACCGCAAAAAAATTCCAAGTGGGACAAATTGTGAAAAAAAAACATATTTTCGCCTTTTTCTGGGTGATTTGCTTTTATGGCGTTAAAATCTTTGGTAAATATAAATTGTTATTGTATTCTACAGGTTGTTACTCATCCGGCAATACCAAACATGTAGGGTTTCCGTTATGTTCTGGTACCGTAAAAAAATTCCAAACATTTTCGGCGCCATTTTGTGCGACCAATAACTTTTTTGTACCAACACCTACGGACGTCAGTGAGGGGGAATTTTTTGCGGGCTGAAGTGTACTTTTTTAAACGCTAGCAGTTTTTGGGAAAGCATGCGACTTTTTGATCATTTTTATTCCTTTTTTGAGTGACGTAAAATTACCAAAAAAAAGCAATTTTGGCGTTTGGAATTTTTTTCTTCTACGGTGTTCAGCGTACGGGATAATGATGTTATATTTTTATAGATCGGACTTTTTCCGGACGCGGCGATACCAAATATGTGTAACTTTTTTATTATTTTAATGATTTTATTTGTAAAATGCGGAAAGGGGGGTGATTTGAACTTTTAATACTTTTTTTTTTTTTTTTGTACTTTGAGGAAGTCAGTGCTAGACTGGATTGGGGTGAGGCCCCTGGATGTCAATATTCTAATTTTTCTAAAGCTTTTTGATACGTGCCACATTAAAATGTTGGTAAATAAAATGAGAATGTTTTGGACTGGGGGAAAATGTGTGCAAGTGGGAAAAGTAACTGGCTCATGATAGAAAACAAAGGGTAGTAATTAACGTTACATACTCAGACTGGATCGCTGTTACTAGTGGGGTACCACAAGGGGTCAGTATTGGGCCCTATCCTCTTTAACATTTTCATTAATGATCTTACACAGGGAATACACAGTAGAATATCGATCTTTGCAGACGATACTAAGCTCTGAAAAGTAATCAACACAATAGAGGATAATATGTTATTACAAAGGGATCTGGATAAGTTGGAGGCCTGGGCAGGGAAACGGCAGATGAGGTTTAAACACTGATAAATGCAAGGTTATGCACATGGGAAGAGAAATCCATTACATGATTACATGTTAAATGGAAAAACACTGGGTAAAAAGTGACATGGAGAAGGACTTGGGAATCCTGGTGACAGTAAACTTAATTGTACAGCCGGGTTGTCAGGCAGCAGCAGCCAAAAGCAAATAGGATCATGGGTGCATTAAAAGGGGCATAGATGCACATGATGAGAACATTATTCTCCCATTATACAAGTCACTGGTTCAGACCACAATGGAATATTGTGTACAGTTTTGGGCACCAGTGCACGGGAAAGACATTGTAGAGCTTGAACAGGTACAAAGGCGGGCAACAAAAATAATAAAAAGGATGGGTGGACTACAGTACACAGAAAGATTGGCAAGATTGGGGTTATTTAGTTTAGAGAAAAGAAGGCTTCAGGGGGACATAATAAATATGTTTAAATACATCAAAGGTCAATATAGAGATCTCTCCCAAGATTTATTTATACAAGGGGGCATCCTTTACGTCTTGAGGAACGAAAGTTTCTACATAAACATAGAAAGAGATTCTTTACTGTAAGAGCAGTGAGACTATGGAATTCTCTGCCAGAGGGACTTGTCATGGTGAATTCAATAACCGAGTTCAAAAAGGGTTTGGATGCATTTCTGGAGCGTAATAATATAACAAGTTATAGTGACTAGGATTCAGGAGAGGGGTCATTGATCCAGGGGTTTTTCTGATTGCCAGATTGGAGTCAGGAAGGAATTTTTCCCTAAAATGAGGCAATTGGCTTCTACCTCATTGGGGTTTTTGCCTTCCCCTGGATCAACACCTTTGCACAACAGGCTGAACTAGATGGACGACTTGTCTTTTTTTGGCCTTACAAACTATGAAACTATGAAAACTTTATTTAATTTTTTTTTTTACTGTAACATTTAGTCCCCCTATGGTGCTTGACCACTAGGGGGCGCGATTGTTAATACAACTTAAATGCATTGCATAGGGGAATGCATTAGGGTGTACAAAGATGGCGGTTTCCCCACTTCTGTCTGTGGACGGAAGTGGGGCAAACCGGCCAGGGTAAGTGACGGGAGGCGTTCACAAGGCTCCCCACCACAATGCCTGGTGATCGGATCGGCGCAGCATAGCTACGCTGATGCCGATCACCGCACCGATCGGTGCGCGGCACCGATCGGCGTTAATTCAGACGCCGCGGCAATCTTTGCCGCGATGTCTGATGGGTAAAACAGCGCCAGCGGGCAGAAGCCACCCGCCGGCTGTGTTACTGCGGGGTTTTTGCGTCAATATGCCGCTAACACCCGGCGGCTGTGCGGGTGGGTCGCGGCGCGATCCACCTGCAAAGCCCCTGAGTGGCCCTGGGACGTACTCATACGCCCAGGGTCATGAAGGGGTTAAAATCGATAGTGAAACCAAGGTCTGCTGGCTCTATGTACATCTCCCAGCTTTAGGGTCAATGTTCTGGGCAATTACTGGCTGTTTAAGGGGCTGTTGCCAAGAGGTTGATTAACCTCCTCACAGATCCAGTCCTTAAGCTGCTACTTGGAAAAAAAGGCGTTCTGTTTCCTCAGATCGAATGCAAGCCCGCCTCCTTATGACATCATCACCTTAGTGTATAACATAAGGATTCAACACTGTGTTTTACATAAGCTGCTTGTATAGTACAGTGCATAGGTGATTAGCCCTGCAAGACGAAGGTTTGGGAGTTCAAGCCCCATCAGTATTTTTTTTTTTCTTTAAAATTTGTACACATATGTAAAGATATGAAAATATTTTGTGTAGACATCTATAATTTTATTCATATACACACATAAAGCTCCCCTATATAGTGTCCTATCCTTGCAGTCCCCACCAAGCACTTCCAACATATGTGATACAATGCATATACTCGGGGATGAGACATGATATAGGGAGCTTGTATGTGTATATATATCATTATAGAGATTGACATATATACATTAGGTCTCTCTACTTATGTGTAGAATTTAGGGGGGAAAAAATATACCCTGTGAGGGACTAGAACCCCAAAACCCCCTTTGTTGTAAAAACAAAACTATCATTGCACACGCTCTACCACTCCCACCACCAGCCCAAGTTAGTTACAAGCTGAGCAGGAACTTCTCTCAAAGTGTTTTGCTTCTCTCCCCACTGTTTTCACTCACATGTCACTGACAGGAAGCAGAGTTCTTTACTTGAAGCTGACATTTGTAGTTGAGTAAAGATCTCTGCCTGTTGTCAGTACAATTTGGGATGAACACCCCTAGAAGTAACAGTTTTTCACACAACTGAAAGCTAGCAGCTAAGACATATGACAGTTGCTTGCTGGAGTTTTTTGGGGCCTCAAGGCTGCAGACATAAGCATGCAGGAGGCTACAGAGCTGTTATATCCAGACAACCTTCTGCACCCCTGCTTTATAGAAAAAAGATGATGTCACAGTTCTTCAGTGAGGGGAGACACGCCCCCCTGGGAGGAGAGACACGCCTGCTGACAGGAGAGACACGCCCCTGGATTTCAAACTCAATCTGAGAAAATTAGCTGAACAGCACGAGCAGCTCAAACAATAACACCCCTTTAAGTCAAGGTACCACTATATCACTAGCAAAATCCTGCAGCTTCCACATCAAGGATTGTTTTCACCACAAGATTCAAATGCAGCATATGAACCCGGCCACCTACTGTACCTACACATACCTACACTAATGAACAATCCAGTAGTTAATACCAACTTGAATTCCACCCTATAGAACACTATGACATACAACCAGGGTTTTAGTTATAGGAGGTGCAAAAGTAGAAATCACTGTAGGTCCCCCTGCTACATAAGACAACCAGGGTTTTAGTTATAGGAGGTGCAAAAGTAGAAATCACTGTAGGTCCCCCTGCTACATAAGACATCAGTATAATAAATGGGATTTGGTAGGTGGGGGCCAATTTACAGTTTTTGCTTCGGGGTCTAGACATTTTAATTTATGCATATAGCATGTTAACTGTTGCCCCTGATAGCACAGCAGGGGGCACATTCACACACATTCACAGTCACTGCTCTTTTTTCAGGTGAAAGTTACAATCTACAAGCGCCATTTGAGTGCTCCACCACTAATGTGGGATTTATGGCTCTTGCCCTCTATTCCGCTCTTTACTCTTATTCTGGATGGGACACTTTGAATTTTGTTACAGAAGAAATGAAGAATCCAGAAAGGTTTGTTGTTCTGGAGAATTAAAATATCTGCATCTTATTCAGTATTTTACATTTTAATTTTAATAATGTTTTGCTTTTTATAACATATTTTGTGGTGGATTTGCCCCTGCAGGTTTAGTATGGAATAAGGAAATGTAAAATGAAAAAAAATTGTATTTAAAATCTGTAAGTGCAATTTTGGCTGCAGATCTGGAATGTTTAAAGAGCAAATCTGCAATAATACACTTTCATTGCAGATTTAGACCTCAACGAATTGACATGCGGTGGATTTAATTTCAAATTCCATGCAGATTCTGTGCAGATTTTTCCACAGGGAGCAGATGACATTTGAGATTTTTGCCAGAAAATCCACAGCTGAAAATCTACATCATTCTGTCACTGTGTGCATTTACCCTTTGGCTATGTTCACATGGGCTAATTTCGGCGCGCATTTCGCTGTATATTTGCGCTCTAATAAAAGGCAAGATGCACACCCAAAAAATTACGATAATCCATAGTTCTCATAGAGAACTATGGATTACGCCTCCTCTCCCTGCTCATCCAAAACAATCTTATTGTACATGCAGGGAGATTAAGGGACATTTTAAATACTTTGCGGCGAATACGTGCCGCAAGTAATACTTGTTAATGGGGCCGGCGGGATGCCGCCCCCCCGCGCCGCGGGAGTACACACGTATTAGAACGACTCCCAAAGAACCCGGTGTAATTGCGGCCATACTGCTCGCGCCACAATTACGCCGTGTGAACATAGCCTTTGGGACATTGATTCATAGGAAGCCAATTAATCTATGAGTATCTTTTTAGAGTCAGAGGGTAAGGCAGATTTGCGCTAAAACTGTGGTCGGTTTTCGGATTTGCCGTGGGCCCCGTACATTCAAATCCGGGTGGAATATCCAACATGTTTTAAAATCCGCCGGATTTTAAAACTGATCGTAAAAAATCTGTGCTATGAAGACCACAGTGCAAATTTTTTATTGCTGTCCATTCAGCACAGAGAACCGTCAGATTTTCGGCGGATTCAGTGTTTAAAATTCTAAATCGTGAATCCATCGAAAATCCAACAATATTACCATGGTGTGTAGATATAGCCTAAGACTGCGTTCACCTGTAATGGTCACATCGCAGCTGAGGTATGGCCACAATGAGGTCAAGACCGCACCGTCACGTGTCGCTGTAATGTGTCGCCACTACCCAGCTAATTACATGAAGCTGAAGTTAGCTTGAAGAACGCCCTCGTGACTTAGTGCAGTTTTGGACTTATTTCAGCTGAAAAGTGACCCTTATGGATGAATGAAAGGGTTTAAACAAATTTGGTGGGGAAATTCTTTTGGGGAAAGTTTTTAATTGACTTAAATGGGTGACGGCAAAATTGGCAGGAAAGGTATATCTACAGATTTTGCTTGTGTATGTGATAGATTTTTCTTACTAAGGGGGTTATGTATTTATCTTTTGTTTTGTGATGTTGAATACATTTATTTCAAAAATACTATATTATTTTGAAATTTTTTGGGCCCCCGTTTGCTGCCCACTGCATTGAAAAGGTTAATACTTTTTTAAATATCGTCCCCCAACCAGTTTGTCGAGGTTTTTTTTTTATTTTCTTTTTTTTATATGTGTATAAGTTTTTTAACGTGTTACCCTTGAAAGTGGGTAGAAGAGTAAAAGAAATAAAGGGGGATACCTTTTAGGGCAAATTTGGTTATTTGATGGGAGCTTTGAGAGGACTAGCTCTCTTTTTTCAGACTGTTGTTATAAAAACAAAACTAAAAATTGAATAATTTTTTTAACCCAAAAAGACATGGATTTTAAAGGATTTAGAATTCTTAAAAAAAACCCAAAATGGAAATATGGGGTCCCGCGTTTTTTAAAAACCCTGTCAAGAATTAAACAGTCTGGAACTTGTGGGGGTAGGGAAAAGTGTCATTTAATTTTTTCTTTATCTATGTGAAATCAGGGGGATTTTTTGCACTCACAGTTTCACCCCTTTGGCTTGACATAAAGCTGGCATGAATATTTAACCCATTTTGCAGATTTTTTTAAATTTTTGCTTTAAATTTTAAATATTCCATTCCTTCCTCTCCTCAGAGCCCTTTATAAAATCCCCCTTTTAAAGGGAACGTTACCTGCAAATCAAAAATTTGAAAGGGATTTTCTCCGGGGAAAAATGTGGGGGAAAAATGGCTTTCTTTTCTTTTGTTGTTAACGGGGGAATCTGTGTGAATTCATACGCGGTGAGCCCTCTCCCCGTTTCCCCCCAATGGGAGGCCTGTGGTGGGAAACATTGCATACAAAAAAATCAGATAAAACCAACATTGCTAAAACCTACGGGAAAAAATTGTCCCCCAAATTCGGGTTGAAACCCTTGTGGGGTTGTGGGCGGGTTTCCGGGTCAGCATTTGTGGGGGGGTTGCAGGGTCTTGCACCTGTTTGCGGGCCCCAAGGGTGGGTCCCAAATTTTCGGGGGGGGCCCTTTCAGGCGTTTCCGGACAAAAAATGCGCCGCAGGTTTGGTGGTTTCCCCAAAAGGAGAGGGGGAGGGGGGACTGGGAAAAAGTCTTTGGGGTTGTTGTCCTATGTAGCACAGGTTGGGGTTCCTTGGAAATTTTTTCGTAGGATCTTCAGCGGGGTTTTGTAGGTGACAAATAGGGGCACTCGTTTTTTCCCTTTTTGGGGTTTCTTTGTACAGGAGCAGACTGTCTCGTTGATGCCCGGCCGTTTTTGCTGTTTTTGATTGCCCCATCATTTTTGGCCTGTATCCCAAATGGAAGAAATTTTGTCCTAGATCCAGGGGGGTTTTGGGTTCCGGGGTTGTTTGTGGGAAAGAAAATACGTTGTCCCGTATTGCCTGGTGTATATAAGGGTTTTGTTTGTGTGTTTTGGGGGGGAAGTTTTCATTCCTGAGGTGGGCCCCGTTCTGCCCTTGTCGGTTTTGGGGGTAAAATTGATGTGAGTAGCCGGTGGTTTTTTGCTGTTTTATTGTTGTACCCCAAAAAAAGGGGATTTTGCTCTTAAAATAGGTAATTTTTAAGGTTAATGGGGGGGTGAAGTTTTGAAAATTTCATTAGGGAAATTTGGGAATTAGGGCCCCCCTCCCCCCGCAGCCCAAGATGCAATATGATATCATCAATTTTCGGAGGAAATCAGGGGGTTTGGTGTTGCATGTTGATATATTTGCCCCCTTTAGGGGCGCCCAAAAAGGAGATTTGCATTTTGGGGGCGAAAATTCGGACCCCAGGGAAATTTTCCCATTTGTGTGATACAGGTCTTCTCCAAAAAGTAAAAAAGTTGGGGGCTGGTATAAAACGGGGATGAGGGGGTTGTGAGGGGTTTTCGTTGGGAGGTTTTGTTTTTAGGGCCCCTGACTTGCTGCAACTCCACCCTTTTTGGGGAAAATGTTTGTACAAAAAATTTCTACATCCTTTGGGGGCCCAAAATTTAAATGAAATTTTTTAAAAACTCTGAAAAAAGGGGGGTTAAAATTATTCATCCCAGTTTCATGTAAAGCTAGTTTTGAACTGTGAGTGCAAAAAATCCCCCCTGTTTTGACATAGAAAAGGGAAAAAATTTTATGTTCACTCCCGTCACGCCTAAAAAGTTTCCGGGGACTTTTTAAATTTTCTTGAAAGGTTGTAAAAAAACTGCTGAAACCAATATTTCCCCATTTTGTTTTTTTTTAAGGGGAATTTTCTAAGTTTTTTTTGGAAGACCATGTTCTTGTTGTATAAAAATTTAAAATGCATTTTCATTTTTGTTGTATAAAATCAGTTGAAAGAAGAGGGGGCTAGCCCTCTAAAAAAGGGTTCACTATCAAATTCCCTCAGTTGGGCCTTTAAAAAATGTATCGCCTGGATTTCTTCACTCTTCTTTTGGGTTTTATATGTGCTTTTTTCCCTTTTTTTCTGTTGATATACGGTTTTTGTTGCTTGCAACTCAACATATTTTTTTTGTTATTATGTATTTTTGTCTACCAATAAAATGATTGCATTTTTCAATTTTTTTTTCCATAAAATTTTTCGATCTCATTCTTTTTTTTTTTATATTTTTCTACATATTATTTTTGTTGTTTATACGTATGTTTCAAAAAATTTTTTTGCAATTTTGTTTTTCTTCAGAAAAAACCCACCTCTTGCATTGCCATTTAATGCCCAATTGGGCACAAAAAATATATCTGCCCGACCAATGTTGCCTTTCTACGTTTGGGTTTTGGGGTATGGCAGTGTTCTAACCAAATGATGCGGTGGCTGTGGTTTAAATTTTTTATAAAATATTGCTATGGAAAACCTTCTGAAATAATAATGATTTTTAATATTGGGGTTTTTTAAAGGGTTTTCCCCAAAAACCAAATTTGGGGAAAAGAAGTACTCGGGCATGAAAAATGGCTTATCCCAATAGCCCGGGGGCAATGTCTTGTTTTTGGGGGGCCTAAATTTTATCCAAAAATTTCCGCCCCAAGGTAAAAGAACGTCTTAAAGAACTAATAAGCAAAATGGATAAAATTGTCAAAAATCTTATACATATACCCTACTATTTTAATGAGTTTTTTAAATTTGGGGATTCCATTTTTAAAAGGTGATGGCATACTGCAGGTGTTTCAAAAGCCAAATATAGCAGCACCCAAACCGGCACTTTAACCAAAAAAAAACATTTTGGGCAAAAAAAATGGAACATTTAAAATGGATTTTTGTGTGATTTTACAGTATGTGCACAAAATAAAGGCATTTAGGGCCCCATGTATGAAAATGGGGTTTTGGTCTAAAACTCACTTTGTTTTCCCCTACAACCAATCAGAGCGCCCCTTTCATTTCATATAGTGTCTGGAAAATGGGGAGGGGCACTATGATTGGGTTTTCTATGGGGCTAAAAAAGTGAGTTTTTTGACCCAGACAGTTTTCATACATGCGGGCCCTTATGGGAATTTTGATCAAAAGGGCCTAAGCCCAACCCATTGCCCCCAAGGTATCCTATTCAGGGAAGTCCCCCCTCTAATTGGGTTTTTTATGGGGGTAAAACCACCAAAGCACTAGGGCGGGTCCTTTTGCATAGGGGAAATAAGGGCTTTATGCAGCCGTGGGACAGTGAAAATAAAAAGCCCGTTCCCTTATCCAAATTCAAAAATAAAAAAACCCAAAGTTAGCCCCGACCTCCCTTTGCTTTTAAAAGTTGGTGCAAATTGAAAGGGCTGCAAAAAAGGGTTTTCAAAAACCAAAATGCAGCCCGCACTCAAACATTTCAAAAACCCCGAACTGGTTTAAACATTTTAAAAAGCATTAAAGGTTTTGCTTTTACTGTATATGCACTTAAAAAAAAAGGTTTTGTACACAGTTGATCAAATTGTGTATAGAAAATGCAGTTTTAAAATTTTTTGGTTTTAGAATTCACTGGGATATGGGCATTTATTTGTCTGAACTCTGGGGCCCAACAAAACCCCCACCTAAAGGGGTTGGGCCCAAAATTTACACATTTTATGGGGAATCGATTTGGGTAATGTAAAAAATGTAAGAAAAAAAGAGACATACCCAAAAAGGGTTTCAAAAACCCAAAAAGATTTCTTTATTTATAATGTATAATTTACATGAAAAAAAAAAACAAAAAATAAAAGCACTTTAAAGGAGTTGTCTCACTCAATTGATTCATTTCACCTTTTAGTTTCCCGTTTTTTTGGTTTCAATTTTAATTCCCGGGGGGGGTTTTTGTTTCTGTAGGCTGCAGTAGAAGCCCGGTCGGTAGCTATAGAAAAAAGCGTTGGGGCCCATCAAGAGTTTATTATTTTTATTATTATTTTTTTTTAAGCGCCTTTTTTTCCAGGGCGCTGTACATTTGGGGGGGGAGGGGGACCCTAAACCCCCAGGGGTTACAAACTAAAAGGAGGGGGGAAAAAAGACAGAAGGTGGGGGGAGACGTTTGTGGAGGTGTAGTTTAAAAGCAAAGGGTTTGTGTTGGTTATAGGCAAGCCTGAAAGGGAAAAAGGGGTTTTTTTTATTGCTTTTGAAGCTGGTGAAAGTGGGGGAGGGGTTGATGTGTTGGGGCAGTGGTTCCAGAGTGTGAAACGAAGCACGGGAGAAAAAATTTTTAAAAATGTTGTGTGAGGAGTGATAAAGGGGAGAGAGAGGAGAAGGGTCCTTTTGAGGAAACGGAGATTGCCTGAGGGGGGATTTTTGGAAAATTTGGGCAGAGATGTTTAGGGGGTAGGTCCGGAGAGCCTTGTAGGTCATGGTTAGTAGCTTGAAATGAATTCGTGGCAATGGGAAGCCAGAAAAGGGGATTGGCAGAGGAGAGAGGCAGGGGATTTAGCGAGGAGAGAGGTGGATGGGGGACGGGCAGCAGAGTTGAGAAATGTTTTAAAAAGGGGGAGCAAGGTGCTAGACGGGAGGCCGGCAGGGGAAGGATATTGCAGTAGTCTAGGCGGGAGATGACAAGGGCATGGACCAGCTTTTTTGTAGTGTCATAGTTGAGGAATGAGCGGATGAGAGAGATGTTTTTCAGGTGGAGGCGGCAGGCAGAGGTGAGGGTTTGATGTGTGGTTTGAAAGATAGAGCAGAGTCTAGGATTACCCTAAGGCAGCGGACTTGCGGAACAGGTGAGAGTGTAGAGCCGTTGACTGAAATAGAGAGATCAGGGGGAGGGGTAGAGTTGGACGTTGGAAAGATGATGAGTTCAGTTTTCTCCACATTTAGTTTTTGGAGACGTTAGGAGAAGGAGGAAATGGAGGACAGACAGTCAGGGATCCGGGAGAGTAGAGAAGTGACATCTGGGCCGGAGATGAAAGATTTGGGGTAATCGTCAGCATACAGGTGGTAATGAAACCCGTGTGATGCATTGAGCTGACCGAGGCCAAGAGTGTAAAGAGAGAAAAGTAAAGGACCCAGGACTGACCCCTGAGGGACACCAACAGAGAGAGGCCGAGGGGAGGAGGTGGAGCGAGAATGCGAGATGCTGAATGTCCAATCAGTGAGGTAGGAGGAGATCCAGGAAAGGGCCAAGTCTGTATGCCGAGGGAGGAGAGGATTTTTTAGCAGGAGGGAATGGTGACAGTGTCAAATCAGAGGAAAGGTCAGAAGGAGAAGGACAGAGTAGTGGCGTGAGGCTTTAGCAGTTACTAGGGCATTAGTTGACCTTGGTTAGGGCGGTTTCGGTAGAGTGGTGGGTCGGAAACCAGATTGTATGGGGCAAGAAGAGAGTTGGAGGAGATGTGGGAGACAGTGAAGATAGACGTTTCTGCTCGAGGAGTTTTGGAAGCAAAAGGGGGCAGTGAGATGGGCGATAGTTGGACAGAGAAAAGGGGTCAAGGGTTTTTTTTTTAAGGATTGGAGTGATAGAAGCATGTTTTTAAAAGGGGGAAAGGGGAAAATGCCAGAGGTTAGTGATAGGTTGAAGAGATGGGGGAGGGCTGGGATGATAGAAGCATGAGGTCTGGGATGAGGTGGGAAGGCAGTGGGTCAAGACTACAGGTAGTGAGGTTGGATTTGGACAGTAGAGAGGAAAGGTTGTCATGAGTGACAAGTTAAGGGGGAAGAGCAGTTTGCAAGAGTAGAGGAGTGTGGCGGGGACTGCGGGCTGAAGCTTTCTCTGATGTGGTTGATCTTTTGAAGGGAAATGAATGGCAAAGTCGTCTGCTGAAAGGAGGGATGGGGGAGAAGGTGCTGGCCGACAGAGAAGAGAGTTGAAGGTTTTGAATAATTGTCTGGGGTTGTGAGACAGGGAGGATATGAGAGGGGTGAAATAGTCCTGTTTGGCTGAGGTGAGTGCAGATTTAAAAGTATGTAGTGATTGTTTGTATGAGGCAAAGTCATCAGTGGAGTGAGTTTTCTTCCAGCGGCGTTCTGCAATTCTGGAAGCTCACCTCAGCTGTTTAGTGGAGTGTGTGTGTAAGGGTTGTCTGTTGATTTTGCGGGTTCTGTTGTGTGTGAGAGGAGCGATTGAGTCAAGGGTGGTGGGGATTGTAGAAAGTGGTGGCTGCATCTGGGTCATTAAATGAGGAGATGGTAGAAAGAGGTGCAAGAGAGTCAGAGAGAGTGAGACGATTGAGGCTTTGTAGGTTCCTGCGGGGTCGTACTGGATATGAGACTGAACAGGTCTGTAGCTATAGCGACCTGAGGAGCTGATGCAGCCCATACAAGAGGGGATACCTAGGAATAGGTAGGACACTGTTAATGGACATTGTAAAGTGACTTGTTTTTACAAGATCTTTAACATAAAAAGCAGCAATCCTTGTAGTGAGACAACCCCTTTAAAACATTCAAAGTTAATATCTATTTGGGTCTTTGTAAGGCAAACCACAAGAGCCTGCTATATACACCCTTACAGCTATCTAAGCATGAATAGATAAATGTACACAGGTGTCAAAAACCCAATGCACATGTCCCACCAAGGTGAGCATAATACATGCGTGTTAAACATTTTTAAGGGTTGAATGAGTAGACACTGTTGGGCCAAGGTAAGGCTGAGTTATGCAGGCAGCAGGTAGATACTGGAGCTACACCCCACGCATATCGCTGCCAAGAAACGCAGCTTCATCAGCAAGTATTTAGTTACCCTGGTAGGGCGTGTGCAATGGGTTTTTGACACCTGTATAAATTTATCTATTCATGCTTAGAGTGGTGCCCACTACTGCTTTACATTCATATCGATGGGATAGACCATCGATGAAAGGTGAGGGTTCCACCGCTGAGATCCCAAGAATGGGGCCCAGAAGTCTCCATTAAGAAGAGAAAGGTGGTCAGAACTCTCCCATCGATATGCCATCAATATGTGAGATGGAACAACAAATTTAGTTGCTGTAGTTCTCCTCCATAGCAGGTGGCGTGTCCCTACGGCATTAGATTATCCTGCCAGGTGTTTGAGGCCTATTTATGCCAAGGCCTTCTACCCTTCTTCATCAGGAGCTTCACCAGCAGTCAACATTGATGCCAAAACAGGGACATGTAGATTTAGTGTGCTTATACCTTAGACAGAATGTTGTTATGCATACCTCTCTATAGTTATACTGTGGCATATGTGACCAATAGGCACCACTAATACACAGTCTACATTTTTTTTTACTGTATTCCATTGCATAGTGTAGCATAGTCTACTATGCTAAGAGAAGGAACCAGAATAGACACAAAATAGTGCACAGCCAAAAATATCAATAAAAATAAAATATTTTTGCCTCTTGTATGATAACTGTCTAGGTGTAAGACTGTCAGCTCCCCTTTCATTTCATATAGTGCTCTGAAAAATGATGGCTCTCTGATTGGTTGCTATGGGCAACAAAGAAAGCCTTACACCTGGATGGTTTTCATACATGTGGCCCTCTTTCTTTATGCGAGGTGTACACCTTTTTGTGTGTATATGGGTTCCCTCTCTCACCCCTATATTATCTGTGGAGCCTCTTCATTTTTTGTTTTTCTCTTAGTCTTCTATGCTGTGCATACACTTGTTCAATTGGACCCTCTGGTTTTTACAGCATGAGTGATACTGTTTATACTAATCTGATATGTAGGGCTATATTTTTATTCTCCTAGACTCTTCTATGTTGGAGCACGGGAAGGTCACCTACCGACAAGTCTGAGCCTGATTCACCTGCAAAATTTTACTCCTGTGCCAGCCCTTCTTTTTAATGTAAGAGCCAATGATCAAACTAATGTATTTGTGAACTATTCATATCTGAATACAGAAAAAAGTCATATTTACAGATAAGACATAAATACATTAATAGACCAAATTGGTATTTATACGGCAACCATACCCTCAATAGTAAACCCCCCCAGACCAAACCTTCTTATGGTTCTAGGAGAGAAAGAATGGAGCATGGTAATACTAGACCACCAGGGTTATATGCATTTGTCCTGAGAAAATTTTTCCATGGTGGACCCCAAATACTTCCGTCTGACTTTAGATAAAGGGGTTTGTGATCATTATATCCCATAGTGGTCTTAGTGGCCTATCTTCAACCTCTGAAGTCTAAAACACCAAAGATTTTAGACAGCTGCTTTCTGAACGACTTCTCTTTCCTGTTTGGTCTCTTAGGGCGCGTCCAGGGCCGTCTCTTCCATTGGGCCAGGTAGGCCAGTGCCCGGGGGCCCCCAAGCCCAAGGGGGCCCCTGGGGGCACGGGCGACTGCCTGCCCAATGAATTTATTCACCGCAGCCCGCCGGACACAGTCTGTCCGCCCTGCCTGCGCTTAGTTACTTGTCCCAGGCTGCGGAGGCAGGGCGGTGCGGGCTGCGGAGGTAAGAGAGCAGCAGGGCGGCCCCTTATTACGCTGCTCCTGCGCTTTACAATTCACAGCACAGTGCCTGCTCTTTGAACAGTAAAGCGCAGACGCGGCAATTGAGCAGGGGCCCTGCGGGCCGGCCTCAGCTGTCGTTGCTATGCCGCGCCTGCACTTTACTATTCACAGCCCAGGCAGGGCGGCACCGTAGTGAAGATAGGTGGCGCCGCCCCGGCCTGCGCTGTGAATTGTAAAGCGCAGGCGCGGCATTAATCATTCAGGCAGCAGGTACTCCCGGCAGGCCGCTGGGAAATATAGTTTTGGTGCGGCAGCGCAGCCGCACAGTGGCCCTTAAGGGAAAATTTTAAAAAAAAGTCCCGCCTCTTCACAGCAGACGGGCACCAGGCCAGCCACAGCAGCACGAGGTATGTCCCGGAGTTGGGGGGACAGTGACTTGATGTCACTGTCCCCCACCCATATGACCATGTCATTGTCTTGTCCCCCACTAGTTTGGCCATGTCACAGTGACATGCCAAATGAGTGGGGAGCAGTGCATGGCCATATGGTGGGGGACAGTGACATGACTATCATGTAACTTCTGCTTGTGGTCAGCCAGCCTTCCTGACCTGTGCCACTGTCCCCCAGAGTCTCTCTATCAATAGTAATGGCCGCACCACATAGCTGTTACTATACTATAAGAGAGACTCTGGGGGACAGTGGCACAGGTCAGGAAGGCTGGCTGACCACAAACAGAAGTTACAATACTTAATGTGTGCCCATCCTGTGCCCCCAGGCAAGTCCATGCAGCAGTTCCTAAGTTACATATATTGCTGCGTCGTCTGGCCTGGGGACACAGATTGGCTGTCCATGACCCTTATAGCCCCTCCATCATGTGGTCAGCCATCCTGTGCCCACAGCCCAGTCCACGCAGCAGCTCCGAAGTTATATAAATTGGTGCATGGTCTGGCCTGGGGGCACAGGATGGCTGTCCATGACCCTTATAGCCCCTCCATCATGTGGTCAGCCATCCTGTGTCCCCAGACCAGACCACGGAGCAATTTATATAACTTAGAAGCTGCTGCGTGGTATTTGTCCGGTATTTATCCGGTTTTTGTGCCGTGCACACCTCCGTGGGAGGGTGGCTTTTCTCCATGATTAGCAGAATAATGAACAAGCACAATGTTTTTCAGCAGTGGTGACTGCTGCACGGGTTTTCCATAGATGCCCCATATAAAAATTTGCAGCAAACCGTCTGAAAAAACGGACACAAACCGGTGCCCTGGGGACATGGCCTTAAGGTAGTTGTTCTGGAGAATGTCAGACATTTAGTTGGCAGCTGCAGGGATGTATTCATACAGTTCACACTGAGATTTATATGTGTATATGCTGTAAGCTCCCTTCATTTAGAGATACTATAAAATGATCAGCACATTATTGTGGATCCACTAAAATAAATAAAACTAAAGGACAGTGACATTAATCACTTCACCGCCAAAAATGAACTTAGGACTCATTAACCACTTTACTGCTCTAGACTACTACAAATTAACCCACTACACTGCACTTCCACTACTTTGTATGTCTGTCATTGTTTTTAGAGACTAGTTGCTGGCACAAAAGTGTAATAGGGGCACTTATCAGGCACTGTTTACAGAGGGCACTATGTTGAGCCTATTAATGGGGGTATTGTGATGACGCTGCCATCAAGCCCTCTCTGTCATTATATGTTTGTCTTATTTATGCATTGTATAGCGCCATTATTTGTATAGTTTGGTGGCATTAGTTACAGTATTTATACTTTATGGTACATTGACTATGTAGACTGGAGTATCTATTCACTTTAAAAGGGTTGTCTCGCTACATTGGGTTTTAATTAAAAGATATTTAAAAAAACAAGCAGCTTTGCAATATATGTTCATTACAAATGTCCTACTGATTTGAGTTATCCCTGGTAGTAGGAGTGCATCGGCTTCTCAAATCACTATAGCCACTGACCTGTTGATTTTTATCTCACTGGCTGCCAGTGCTGGTGACTCATCAGCTTCTCAATACAGGTCTGAGCACAGAGCCCCTCCCACACAGTATGAGGGCACTTGTGATGCTTCGTAGGGAAGAGGGGGGAGGGCTCTGGCTTCTGTGTCTGTGTAGCTTTTGCTGCCTGGTTTAAAACCCTGTTGTGTGCCTGCTCCCTCCTGCTCTCTACCCCAGTTTGAGGAGACAAAGATGAGGCTGATCGGGGTTTCAGTACGATGTGACAGCAGTGAAGTGTGTACTATAAATCATGATGTGTCTGGAGTTTTGACTATACTAATAGAACAGATCAGGTGGGCATTGTGAACGGTTTCATATCCCTCCTGCTCTGCTGTATTAGTGACACATCGTGATTTAAGTAACACACTTCACAGCTGCCCTGTGTCTGTTCTGACAGGGTTGTTTGTTGTTGCTTAGATGTCCGTGGAGATTTGTATTTCTAAGCAGGGGGTATAGGGAAAACTTTTTAAAACCCCCCTGCTCTGCTATTAGCATACACAGCTTCACAAACCTCTGGCTCCATAGCCACTCATAGATCAGCCCTCTCCCTGCTGTCTCCTGAAATCTGTGGAGAGGAGCCCGCAAGAGCTCGGCCACAGCAGCACAGTGCAGCTGATCTAGCAGTGAGCAGCAGACCTAGGCAGGCACAAACGGGGTTAACTTGGCAGAAACCCCCCTCCCCCCCCCTGCTGTATAAAAAGTTACTACGTTGGGGAAAGACGTCTTGTGCTGGGGGGAAAGGGGAAAAAGGCAGACAAGAACACGTCCCAAAAATTCAAAAATTTATGGTGCCAGAACCAAAGGTACAAAAAACCTGTAGTGAGAAAATCCCTAAGCAAGTTTTGATGGTGTTTTAGGAAGCAAGTTGTGGCCCAACCATAGGTTTTTGTGACCTAAAGTGACAGCACATAGAAACACAGCATGAACTTGCATCCACTTTTTCATAGTATAAAAATAAGCCCCACCGATGAAAATTTATTCCCTGACCCTTGACCGTGATTAGGTCAAAAACCCTACCTTTCAGCTGGCACTAATAGAACCAAATGCTCCATATCACCAGGTAATGAAATACGCTGTGTTACTAGGTGTGTGTGGTTTTTGTGTGGTGTGGTGTGTTGTGTTTTTGGTGGTGTGTGGGGTGGTGTGTGGTATCATATGCAAAACCAAAGACAATGGATAACCCCCCATTATGAAAAAACAGCAAACACCCTTGGGTGGGACAAGCTGCTAAAAACAAAATACTTTTAAATTTTTTTATTGTGATGCAAAAAACGACTACCACTATACAGTTTTGTTTTTTTCTTTATTTTTTTATTATTTAAAGGGAAACCGCCCACATAGTTTTTCCCCCCCTGGCTGGGGACAAAACAACTAGTGACAGAGTCTTTTTCCCCAGCGCTGTGTCCCTTATTCTGTAAGATCCCGTAGTTTTGGTGTTTAATCTAAAATTACAGTTTTCAGCAAAGAGTCATTCGAAGAGTCATTAAAAGAGTCAGTTTTTTAAAACCCCCGCCATCGAGGCTAGCCCCGCCCACCTAACTGAAAAACCCTTTTTACTTGAATGGAGAAACAGAAAATAACTGTCATGGGGGGGGCCCCTTTTGGGGTGGGGCTAACACCGCTCATGAAAAAGATTTGGGGGGTAAATGCTCTAAAACTGCTGCATCTTACAAAATAAGGGACACAGCGTGGAAACCGGTCTCCACTAGCTTGTTGCCTCAGCGGGGGGGCAAAACCCCATTTGACGGTGCTTTTAAATTTTTTTGTTTCCATTTTTAAACAGTTTTTTCTTTTAGATGTAAAAAAAAAACTTTAATTTATCATAGATAGTAACTGTAACCTGTGCCCAAATATCAGGCACCCCCTGCCTCCTCTATTCACTAGTTTATGTTCTTGAGTTTCAGCTGCGTCCCTCGATGGTAGCCATACGGGCCCCCATAGGGTCACCCCCACTTTCCAGGGATCCTGAATGGCATTTACAGTAAATCCGCTATTGAGCCAAGTTTAGCTCCGACAATCAGAAGTTGATGAAGTCTTTTCCCTTTTAGGCTTAATGGCTTTTTTTAAATCTGCTTGTGAAGTTTTTTTTCCTCTGATAAACATACGTTTCAGCTACTGTTATTTTTGGATTTTTTCCGTTGCTGGGTTATTGGTTTTGAGAATCACCAACCCTGAAAGTCACGCCCTGAAAAGGGTAACACTTCATTCATAGGGAAAGCATGAAGAGATCATGTTACAGCATGTTTTTATGATTCTTCTAGAAGGATTATTTTGGTCGAAACTAAAAAGGACTTCGGACCCAACACTTTCTTTTACTTCAAAATAAGCCTATGCTAACACCCCCATTTACCAGGTATTGGCCTATGTAAGCCCGTTACAAAGGGAAACAATCCCCAGCTTTGGATGCGAGTTATCGGGTTTAATCTTCTGAACTGTATAGAGGCGCCTTTAAGTGATATGTAGCAATATTAGGGAGGCAAGTGCATGATCTCCGTGCACTATAGATGGCAAGGACTTCGGGAACGCCCTTGCAGAGTCATTTTAGGCTGTCCAGACAAATATAGTCAACAGGTGACCCAGTGTTGGTGGGGTACTGGGGCCCACCAGTGAAGTTGATTTTTGGGAGTCCACCAGTGAATTGATTTTTGGGGGGCCCACAACAAGTTGATTCGGGGGCCCCACCAGTAAATTCATTTGTGGGGCCCACCAGTGAAGCTTATACATAGGCCACAAGTGGAGTTGATTTTTGGGGACCAACCAAGGGATAATTTCTTGGGGCCCACCGGGGGAGTTGATTCTTGGGGGCCCCCAGGGAGATGATTTTTGGGGGCCCCCCAGTTAAGTTGATTTTGAGGCCACCATGGAGATGTTCTTGGGCCCATTCTATAGCTTTTGTGCATGATGCACATCTCTTGCTTTCTTCCCCTTTCTATACCTATATACCTAAAAAGCAACCCCAGGCCTCTTTTCTCAGGGGCTAACATTCCCTTGGGGCCCACCAAAAATGTTCCCTTCTCCCTTAGTCTCCGAGTCGGGTTTAACTTTTTAAAAACAAAGATCTAACAGAGTGGTGATTTCCTGTTAGGGGTTATATGGGTTTTCCCCAGTTAAGGGGGGAAAAAAAAATTTTACGATAAAATTGATACACTTAGTAGGAATCAAAAACAGATCAATGGGGGTCAAAAACCTGGCACCCCCCCAAAATGACTAGCAAGGGTCCAAAATGCTCCCCAAAAGCAGAGCATCCCTTAGGGGACGTTCACAGGCATAGGACAAATACCGGCCGTTTGCCGGCCCGGTATTGTCCTGTTTTGCCCCGTCCCCCCGGCCGCGGGGGGGGGGGGGGCGGCTTTTCCCCCGGAAAACGGGGGAAAAGCCCCCCCCCTCCCATTGAGAAGCACAGATTCCGCCCCGGTTTTCGGACAGAAAATGTGCTTCTCCAATGTTTTATAGGGGGCTCGGGGGGCAAAACCCCGGGGGGTTAAACCGCCGGCGGAAAACCTGCGTGGGGACTGCTGCACGGGTTTTCCGTAGGCACATTGGGGCTCATTTTCGGCCGGTTTTTCAGCGGCTAAAAACCACAAACCGGCCAAAACCCTGCCGTGGGGACATGCCCCTTTTGTTGCCATCTCTGTACTTTTGTTAGTGGGTTTTGGCCGGGATTGCACATCAGTTCCCTCATTTTATTGTGAATTTCCTAGAAAAACCCTTGAAGTGTAGTAACAAAAAACTAATTTTTTACAGTTTGCTTTACCCATGAAAAAATAAATACAATTTTTAAAAAAAAGGGGAAAATTTTTTTTTTGGCTTTTTTCAAAAGTGCAAAATTTGGAGACGCTTATATAAAGGACTTTATAACTAAAAATTTCCCTGTGGGTATAAATATATTTTATAAAAACCTGTTACGTAAACATTTACATTAGCTTGTATCGTTTGTATATAGCTTTTTTCTGCACTTACATGGGAGGGGGGGATAAATGTACAGTAAATTTTTTAAAAGGGTTTTATCCCCCCATTAAACCCTACATTTCATCTTTAAAAAAATTGATGCTTTGAAATAGCTTCATCTATCTGTTTTCCCCTACCTTGTTGTAACAAACTCAGTCAAGGGGAAGGAAGGGACAAATTTAAATGAAGAAAAAGCGAAAATTTTCAGACAAACTTTACACCTTGGGGGAACCCAATAGGTATATATCCAAAAGGACACTGGGGGAAGGCTCTAAGGCCCCCAGTAAAATTAAAGGGATTTTTTCCACGATTCATTTATACCCCCTGTATCCCCCTCTTTAGTCTGTGGCCAGAAGGGGGGTGTGTATTTTTTGAATTGCTACATGTGACCCAGCAGGAACATCACCGGGCCTTTCCTCCAAAAAAGGTTTTCAAATAAAATGTGAGTAACTGAGAGTAAATTTTTTTCCTCACCACAAGGGGCCTAGGTTCAAATCCCCACAGGAACCCCAAAACCTGGGGGTTTTTTTTTTTTCTTTATCAATGCACTACCCCATTGAGGGTTTCTTTATTTTTATTTGCACTGTTTTTACCAATTTTCTAAGGAATAATGGCGGACTAGAATGACAGCACCTGGGTTTTAACCCAGTAGCTGCCTGGAAGAGAGGTGAGTTTAACGTTCCAGGGTGAGGAGCCTCGGCCCTGGTCGTACCCCGGAAACAAGCTGTAAAAAATGGATCATAAAAAGGGGCGCTAAAACAAAAACGGGGGCGAATTTTTTAATTTAAAATGAATGGTGAAAATGTTCGTTATTTTAATTTTCAAGCTTCCCCCGTCAATTTTATTCGTGGGAAAACCCTTAAGGTTTTGTTCCCTTTCAAAGCCCAAAAACTTTTGGATTTTTGGCACAAAAGGGGGGAAGGGTTTTTTTCCCTTTGCGGGTTCAAGCCGCCCCCCTTCGCACCAAATGTTCATGTTTTGCCCCAAAACCAGGGAGAAGAATGAAAATGTTCTACTTTTTTTTGAGTGTGGACTGCTGCACGGAAATTCTATTTAAAATCAATGTAAAATTGACATCGCTTTACAGGCAGTTTTCAAAACCAAAACCACTGTAAATTTAAAGAAAACCCTGCCTGGGGAAAAGTCCTAAAAGATTTTTTTATTACAATAACATACAAATACATTTTTCTAAGGCACCCTTTTTTTAAAAAAAATTTCATTATTTTGGGAAAATTGTTTTAAAAAACTGGGAAATTAAAATAGGAAAATTTTTCATGTCGAATTATGAAAAAATTTTCGCTTGCTTACGGGCCTCTTTCCCTTTGTTATTTCCCTGCGCCTTTTCCTTGTCATTGTTCCACTCTATACGATGCTATTAACCACTCATCGCTGGAAAAGCTCGTCTGGAATCCCCCGCCCACTCCTAGGTTTTACCTGCCCCGGGGAAAGAGACAAAAACTGCTTTCCGTATTTGTGGTGAGTATGAGCCTTTGGGGTTTTTGATGGGTTTGTGCAGAAACATACATTTCTTTTAAGATTAGCATGGTTTTTTTAACATGTCAACCCAAAAGTTTGTTTTTTTAGTGGGCGCTATTACAAAACAGTTAGAAGTAATCTTAAGGGGGAATTTACCGGCAGTGGCAATACCGGCCCCGGTTTTTCTGGGGGTATTTGTCCTTTTTTGCGGCCGTCCCCTCGGCCCCGGGGGGCGGCTTTTCTCCGCGATGACGGGGAAAAAGCCCCCCCCTCCCCTTGGATGACATGTTCCGTCCGAACCCACGAAGATTGGCATGTTCAATGTTTTCGGCACAAAAGCCGGGGGGAAAACCCGTGCAGTGGGAATGCTGTACGGGGTTTTTCCCTAGAGCCCCCCTTTGCTCATTTCGGCCGGTTTTTAGGGGGTCTGAAGAACCCCAAACCCTGAAAAACCGCCCCAAAACCCGTGAGTGGGGGAAATGCCCCTTTGGGTATTAATGCTGCCTGAAAAAAACTGGGAGCATGAAATCCAAAGGGAAATTTTACACTGAAACAAAAACGCGTTTTTTCACGTTTTTTGTTTTTTTAGAAACGCGAAAAAAGGTCCCCTAGACTTTTATATTTAAAACTTCCCTAGTTCCACAGACGGTTTTTTTTCCTGGGTCGTTTTTGCGCTGGTCATTTTTTTTAAAAAAATTTGCAAAAACGATAAACAGAGCAAAATTTACTATTGGGGGCCATGTTTAAACGCCCGGGGTTTTTTGGAGAGTTTTTTTTCAGAATCCATACAAATTAAATGCCTTTGATTTTTGCAAAAGACACGTGTTTAAAAAACGCCAAAAAAGCCTTTAAAAAAATGTCATTTTTTCAGCACTTTGATAGGCAGGGATATAAAACTCGTTTTTTGAACGCTTTTAGAAATTTTGGTTTCAGTGAGTTTTTTGTCCGATGCAGACCTAGCCTAAAGCACATTTTCGAGAAAGCATAGTTTAAACATGTTGGGGGACATGTATGAAAACTATCTTGGTCTAAGACTTTCTGTGTTGCCTATAGCAACCAATTAGAGTGCCCATTTCATTTTTTCAGAGCACTATATGAAATGAAAGGGGCACTCTGATTTGTTGCTATGGGCAACAAAGAAAGTCTTAGACTTAGAGAGTTTTCATACATGTAGCCAGTTGTGTATTGTGAGAGATGTGTCTGTCATGCCAAGTCAGCAGGGACCACCCAGATGGCACCTTTCTTTATGTTCAAATTATGTTTATGCTACCATCTAGTAGAAACTACAGGCAGACAGAATTTTATCATTCATCTCTTTGAGGAAAAACAACATCCCTGCTACCCCCTATTAATGATGGATTAAAAAAATACATTAAAAAAAGGTAAAAGGGTCAATGCATTGGTTCTGTTCCAACCAGAAAATTTCATTGTATTCACTTTTTATCATTTCCATAAGCTTCAGGCATACAACAATGATTTTAACACTTTCTTCAAATCCTAATCTGTCCTGTAACTGTACATATCTAATGTAGCTTTATTTACAGTACTACCTTTATGGCACATAATTTGAATATGACATAAAAATTGAACAGGTTGAAGCCAAACCATTAGGACTGCCCCAAAATGGTTGACGCTCATCAATCATACTATTGAGGCTTTTACAATTACCATGCCATACAAGCTTTCATTGGTTTTATATTTACTACATATCTCAAGAACGTGCCATGAGTGTGTAACAGATGCTGGTTTCACAACTGTTCCACCCTGTTACACAATAGCATTGAACAGCTATGGCTTTTACCAGCTTAGTGGATTTGCTGCAACACTAAAGGCAGTAGGTGGAAAGTACTCCTTCCTTGTTGTGATTGTTGGGAGTCTCATAGGGAAAACTCCTACTGATCAAATATTAAAAGCCTATCATCAATATATAGAACATACAGCATTGTTTGAAAGTTTGAACTTTTTAGAATGTTCTATATTTCTGCATAAATTTGACCTAAAACTACATCATACTTTCACACAAGTCCTAAAAGTAGATAAAGAGAACAACATTCAAAAAATGAGTTGAAAATATTAGACTTGATCATTTATTTATTTTGGTCTCCACTTTTTGTTTGTGGAAGTGCATAATGTAATTTAAAAAAAATGAGAGTTCTGAAGACCTCAGAAGAAGAGTTGTTGTTTCTTATTAGGCTGAAAAAAGTCACAAAACCATCTTTAAAGAGTTTGGACTCCACCAATTGACAGATTGTGTATTTTTTGGTCTTATACAGTGCATTGATTATGAGCACTAAATTGTAACAGCTTTATTAATATGTTATCCTACCATTTTGCGCACATGGTTTTTGGGCATTTTGTTTGGCTTTCCCTGGAGGTTATTTTTTTGAGCTTTCATGGTTTCCTTGGATCCATTTTTTGGGTTTAAAGGTGTGTCCAACCTTTTCCTGTGCAGCATTGAAGAGCATCATCATTTGCTAAACATGGGTGTTATACCTATTGATATTAAGATAAGTATTTTATATTTGTTCTTATAATTACCCTTTGAAATAGGAGAAGTGCTCTCCTACTTTGTATTCCTTAGTACTATTGATTTCCCCAGGGGTGGTCTACCAACAACGATCACGTCAAGAGCAACATATTAGGGCGCGTCCACACAACAGGATAAAATACTGGCCGGATTCTGATTAAAAGACTCCTGCTGGTATTTTGACATCTTTTCCATGATTTTGGGGGACAGTTCTGTCCGCGGCTTGTGGATTCACCCGTCCCCCTCAACTACTGACATGTTCATGTTCCACCCGAAAATCAGTGCAGTGTGGACTGCTGATTGGATTTTCTATTTAAGTCAATGAAAAAGGTTCAAATCCGAAAACCATCTGTAATACCGACTGAAACCAACTGCTGTGGGAACATGCCATAGTAGCCCACAAGGTCACATAGGAACCCAAGGTCACCTCTCAGCAACTAAAAGCTTTTGTACATTAGCAATAGTTGATGTTCAGGAGTCTACCATCAGGAGGAGACTGAACAACAATTCTGTTCATGGAAGGACTGCAAAGAGAAAGCCGCTGCTCCTCTTAAAAACATTGTGGCCCCATCTGCAGTTTTCTTAAGATCATCTGAACAATCCAGAAGGCTCTGGCACAATGTTTTGATAGATAAGACCAAAATAGAGTTTTTTGGTTTAAATGAGAAGTGCTATAGTTGGAGCATGGAAAACATTGCATTCCAGCATAAAAACATCATACCATCCATGAAACATGGTGGTGGAGATATCATGGTTTGGGCTTGTTTTGCGACTTCTGGGCTAGGATGGCTTGCTATTGTTAATAAAACAATGATTTCAAAATTATACCACCAACTTCTAAAGGAAAATGTCAGAACATCTGTCCATGAGCTGAATCTCAAGAGATCATGGGCCATGCAGCAAGACAACAACCCTAAGCATTCAAGATGTTTTACCAAAGAAATGATAGAGAAGAATCAATTTAAAAGTTTGAGTGGCCACATCAAAGTCCTGAAATGTTGAGAAAGGACCCAAAGCGAGCAGGTCATGGGAGTAAACACCACTATAAGCAGTTTTGTAGAATGGGTTAAAATTCCTCCAAGTTGATGTGCAGGACTAATCTAAAATTACTGGAAATGTTTAAATGTAGCTTTTACTGCACAAGGGGCTCATGCCAGAAACTGAAGGCAAAGGTTCACATAATTTTGCCACTCACATATATGTGGAATTGGATCATTTTTCTCAGTAAATAAATAACAAAGTTTAATACTTTTAACTCATTTGTTGGATTATGTTCGCTGTTGCTACTGTTGTTACTTTTACGACTTAAGTGGAAATCTGATGTAGTATTTTGTCAAATGAATGCAAAAATATAGACTTTAAGGGCGACATCTACGAATTTGCATGCACCATTTTTTTAACCCGATGCCGACAAACCAGTTCTAAATAGATATAGAGGAATGTATAATATGACAGTGTGAAAGAAAGTGTAATGCCCAACTTGAGGGTGCATAAAAGTGTAATGCGACAAACTTTGTATGGCAGTTTTGTATCAAACTTTGTCACATGCTAGGCGCTTTAACCCCTTAACCTGCACGCCTGGAAAGTAGTTAATGACAAGAACATTTTTTTAGTTTTTGCCTCCTTGCGTTTCAACAGTTGTAACTTTTTTTTATTTTTTCAATGACACAGTTGTATGAGGCCTCATTTTATTCCAGACAAGTTGTACTTTATAGGGGAATAGTTTAAATTCACTTATAAATAATTGCAGAATTTAAAAAAAAAAAAATTTACATTTTTTTTTTTTTTCACCATTCACATTTCACACTTAGTAACTTGTTAGATTAATTCTACAGGTTATTATGGTCGTGTGGATACATATGTGTAGGTTTTTTGTGTGTGTGTAATTTTTTTACACTATGGGTTTTTTTAAATCCCATGAAGGGAGAACTTTTTTTTTTTTTTTTTTTTTTACACTTGGAAATGTATTAGCATATTCATATGTACTAGTACACTATAATCTGGAGACAGTCTGCCCTGATCACTGGCTTGTTACACAGACAGCCCTGGAACTTCTCTAGGTCCCCAGGGATGACTATGCAGCCGTTCCCCTGGCTCTGTCTGGTCAGGTCCGATCACTTGACAGAGCATGGAAACCCTTTGATTGCACTGCGGTGACGAACTATGGCAATCAAAAGGTTAAAGCACCGGGGAGCCGCAAACTCCGATGTCTGCAGCAACGCCAAAAGACATCGCTGCAGACAAACAATCTGCACCAGCCGACGCCATAAGACGGCGGTCGGTCGTTAAGGAGTTAAAATGTGTTGCGCCATCTATAGAACAGTGTAATATGTGGCAAAAAATACTGCATGCAAATTCATAGATGTCACCCTAAGGTTTAACAAACTTTCAAGTACCACTCTGTGTGTGTGTGTGTGTGTGTGTAAATCTATTTATATCTGGTGCTTCGCTTACTACTTGTATCCCTATTTTGCAGCTTGGATGACAAAATACATACAAATCCTATGTAACTGCTGTCTAACAGACCTGGATGAAGACAAAAAATTGTGAAGTCCAACATTACTGAGTTGAGTTACTGACCTGATCCTGGTGATGGATAACGTCAACTTTATGAACTGACATTTATACTGTATACAATTTTTGATGTCATTGGAAGATTGTTCTATGATTTTTGTTTTAAATAAAATTGACGTTGATGTTGTATTTTTAAAATTCATTTTATAAAAGGGGGGAAATTATAGGGAGGCTGAAGGCAGCAGCTACACCAGCCTTGGAACCTGAAAGAGGCCAAAAGGCCGTTCAGAGGCTACTTATTTACTAATTATAACTTTCCTCTTAAGATAAGGTCACATTTACAGTACACACCAATATCATACTGAGGTTCTTCTGTTGGATTTCATAAACCGCTGTCATAGTTATTCTCCCTAACATGGACTGCCCACAGCTCTATAGTACTCTAAGGTTGGGGTTGTAGACAAATGTTATTTGGCTTGTGGACAACATTTTACAGTTCATGTCTTTAGAACAGGGACGCAACTAGAGAAGCCTGGGCCCAAGGCAAACTTTTGGAAGGGCCCCCCCATCCTCTCGTCTCCCCGACCACGAACATTTACCGGGACCACTTAGGTTATGCAGTTACTAGATAACACAAGGAGTGAATACCTCACCATAAATATCACCATCATACTGCTACCAAACAAATCCCTCTATACCAAGACCAACATTACCAATAATGCTATTACATAAGGACCCGAATACTGTATACAGCCAGGACACGACCACAAATTACCACCACATAGTGACTGAATAATACCCCTATACAAAGATCAGCATACAAAGACCAATATTACCGCAATATAGTGATATATACCAGTGTACACAGGTGCCCTACAGACTTTATATTACCTCCATACAGTGTCCATATAGTGGTATACACCAGTATACAGACTCTGCAGACATATGCGATTACAGTGCAGTTACATCTTATGACTCTCAGGTGACATTTCTCTGATGAGTCGTTGACTTTTCCTTTTGTTCTGCATCTGTCCCAGACCGACATGATGACTTCTACTGGCCACCACTCGTCCCTGCAGATTTGGACACAAATATCTTAGAATCCTCACTTTTCCAGCACCACGCTCCCTGTCCTCCAACTCGATTCAAACTTCCCATGGGTGGGAGAGCGGGTACAGGCCATAGCTTAGAGGTACAGCCACCGAGAGGGGAGGTGAGGAACAGAGGATTCACCCCCTGGAGATTGTGTTACATAGTTACATAGTTAGTACAGTTGAAAGAAGACACGTGTCCATCAAGCTCAACCAAGGGTGGGTAAAATGTGGGTGAAGGGAGAGAGACGAGGACATTATGCCCAGCCTCGCCACTGGTTAATTACCTTGAAACCCACAAGGCATGAACCAATCTGCTCCAGTGGAGACCGTATCTCTGACCCCAGAGCCTCCACCAGCCAGGATCCAGAATTTGACATGGCTACGTACGCATTAATATTCTTTAGTTCCAGGTAGGTATCTAAGCCTTTCTTGAAACTCTCTACAGTTCCTGCCGTGACCAGCTCCTCAGGTAGGCTATTCCACAGATTCACAGTTCTTACAGTGAAGAACGCTCTTCGCCGCTGGAGATTAAATCCTTTTTTCTCTAGTCGAAGGGAATGTCCCCTTGTCTTTTGAGGGGGCTTCACTTGAAATAATTTCTCCCCATACTTTTTGTAGGGACCATTTATATAAATTAATCATGTCCCCCCCAAAGCCGTCTTTTCTCAAGACTAAATAAGTTCAATTCTACTAACCTCTCCTCATAACTAAGATGCTCCATACCCCTTATAAGTTTGGTTGCTCGTTTTGTACTCTCTCTAGCTCCATTACATCTCTTTTATAAACTGGGGCCCAGAACTGAACAGCATATTCTAAGTGAGGACGCACCAATGCTTTGTACAGCGGTAGAATTACATCCTTGTCCCGAGAGTCCATGCCTCTATTAATACACGCCAATATCTTACTTGCCTAGAGGCAGCTGATTGACATTGCATGCTATTCTGTAGTCTATGATCTACAAGAACGCCAAGATCTTTCTCAACAAGCGATTCTCCAAGTTTTTCTCCCCCTAGGACATATGATGCCTGTAGATTATTTCTCCCCAGATGCAGAACCTTACATTTATCCATATTGAACCATTGAACCCCATTTGCCAAGTGGATGCCCAAGCACTCAGTGTGTCCAGGTCTGCTTGCAATTTATGAGCATCGTCCATAGATTGCACTACCCTGCATAGCTTGGTGTCATCTGCAAAAATCGAGACGGTGCTATCGATCCCTTTCCCCTATATCAATTAAAAATTTCATTAAAATAAGAGAGGACCCAATACTGAGCCCTCGGCACACCACTCACAACCGGGGACCACTCAGAGTAGGAGTCATTTACCACCACTCTCTGAGTAAAGATCCAGCAGCCATTTTTTGATCCAATTACACACTGTTATTTCTAACCCAATGGATTCCAATTTACCCAGCAAATGCTCATGAGGGTCAGTGTCAAATGCCTTTGCAAAGTCTAAAAACACAATATTCACAGCCACTCCGCTATCCAGACTTTTACTCACCTCCTCATTAAAACATATCAGATTGGTCTGACAGCTTCTGTCCTTAGTAAAATCCATGCTGGCAATCACTAATAATATTGTGTTTTGCAACATACTCCTGTATATAGTCCCTTATGAGCCCCTCAAACATTTTTTCCCACAACAGATGTTAAACTTACTGTCTATAATTACCTGGGCAAGACTTGGAACCTTTTCTTAAGATGGGAACTACAATTTGCCTTGCGCCAGTCTCCTGGTACTATACCAGCCACCAGGGAATCTCTAAATATCATGTACAGGGGCACAGAGATAACCGAGCTGAGCTCTTTAAGAACTCTTGGGTTACAGCTATGGCCTGTACTCCTAAGAATCATCTTAACAGGTAAGTATACCCCCATTGGATAAGTTGGTAGACTAGGTAGGTAGGTAGTTAGGTTAGTAGGCAGCACATAGGCCCCAGGTACGTAGGTAGGTAGATTCATCCTAGGTAAGTAGGCAGTAGTTAGACGGGTCTCAATTAGGTATGTAGGCTACAGGTAGGTAGTTAGATTGGCCCTAGGTAGGCAATAGTTAGGCCCCACTTAGGGAGGCATCCCCCAGGTAGCTAATTAGGCCGTTGTTAGGTCCCAGGTAGCAAGGTAGGCACTAGGTGGACCACAGGTAAGCTGTAAGTGGGCCCTAGGTAGCTATGTAGATAGGCTATAGGTGGGCACCACATAGGTAGAGACATAGACTATAGGGGGACCCAAATAGGCAGGTAAGCTTTAAGGGCCATATAGGTAAACAGGCAGGCTTTAGAGGCCATATAGTTAGGCAGGGTTTAGGCAGGATATAGGTCCCCTATAATCAGGCAGGCAGGGTTTGGGTAGGCTATAGGCCTCATATAGGCAGGCAGGCTACATTAAAAATAAGAAATAACTTACTCACTTGTCCCACAATCCCTCGATGCAACCAACTCAGCTTTCGGCTAGTCTCTGTGCTCAGCCCAGGCAGCGGGATGATATGACATAATCTCGCCGCACACATCAGCACTGTAGGCCGGGGCCTGGTAGGCTTAAGGCCTACCAGGAACATTAGCAGAGTGCTGGTGGCCTGGGTGTTGAGAGGCAGGATGCGCTGGACCCCGCACCTCCGCCCCACCAGCAGTGAACTGTTACGTTCATTGCCGGTGGGTGCAGGAGCAGAACTGCTGGGGTGGAAGCTGCCCCGGGGCCTGGGCCCCTGCTTAGAAGAATAAGGATTGTTACCCTATATCTGGCCATTAAACCCCACAATGCACATTAATATGCACTATGCTACATTTACAGGGGTCATTAATTGCTCATTGGAAGCAGTGATTAATTTATTGCAAGTCGATTGGCATTCCTTAAAGGGGTTATCAGGGAGTTTAAAGATTTCATAGAACATTATATTATATTGAAAAGTAATGATATTCCACTATCTTCATGTGTTTCTTTAGCCTCCTTATTCGTCTATTATAAGATTTACAATGAAACTTTCTGCTTGTGAGAGATTATCAGCAGCTCTTTCCTACAACATCCAGACTGCATTGCAATTGTAATCTATGACTTCCCTCCACAGAGATGCCAGGCAGACCCCACTTACACATCCCAACTTTTACCTGCTGTCTCTTAAGCACACCTTACTTCGCCCTGACTCTTGTCTATGCCAAGCTGCAGCTATCACTTAATAAAGGCACATCAGCCGAAACATTGTGACAAAAGTCTGCATGATCTACTCATCTGGAACAGAACAGAATATATTTTGAAATTTTGTTACCCACCATAATTAAGATTAATACATGGAGGTCTTATATTATGACTCACATTTATAAATTAAACCACAAGAATACCTTATTTTTGAGTGCCGTGGATTATTCTTTATCTTCCTCCACAGTTATCACTGCTAGGGTCTATGTGCCAATAGTGTGTAATGCCCCCCAGCTCTGTATTTGCAATTAGCATGACTGCACCTTTATGCTAGGACTCATGAGTCACTATCAGGCTCAGACTGACCCAGAGGGGAACCCCTGGTGGGACCTTCAGCATAGCAGACCTGGAGCTGCTTTAAACTGCATTTCATTCTCAGAAGAGGCAAAAGGGCAAAAAGAGAAATAAGCAAAAAGTGGCAGAGTAAAAGAGGCATGCACTGTAATTTAAGGCAACTAATCAACTCCACAGGTGGGACTTAAGCACCCCAGTCCAACACTGATCACTATGTAAACAGCTTACAGGGCTGTCCGAATGCAACACAACCCCCTAGTTTTGTACTGCTGTCCTCTGCTCCCATTTCTACCAGCAGGACTCAGATAATCTAACAAACAGTTCCCCTGCCCCCGTAATTACTGTAATATAATTACTTCTATTCACTTTCCGACTCGGCTGGCAAAATAATGCACCCAACATTCCTGCTAAGGTAACACTCACTACAGGATAGTGTCCCTGAGCTGAGCCTGACTTCAGCACATGCCCTGAGTGATGACAAAGGACCACATGTATGAAAATTGTCTTGGTCTAAAATTCACTTTGTTGTCCATAGCAACCAATAGCGCCCCTTTCATTTTATATAGTACTCTGATTGGTTCCTATGGGCAATAAAGTGAGTTTTAGAACAAATTTTCCTACCAATATTGGTTTAACCAATAATCGGCCCACATAAAAAGGTGTTTCCATCTTATCTCATCAATATGCGATGGGTGCGGCTCCCACTTCTGAGACCTATACCTATTTTAGGAATTGGCCCCCAAAAGTCTCTATTCAATATGGAGAGCCGGTCACACTTGCACATTACTCTCCATTCTTTTGTATGGGAGTTCCATGTAGAGCCTAACACACAGTTCACCAGTACTCAGAACAGAATGGAGAATAGTGTGCGAGTGTGACCGGCTCTCCATATTGAATAGAGACTTTTGGGGGCCAATTCCTAAAATAGATGTGGGTCACATTCATATGCCATTAGAGTGTGAGATGGGAACATCACTTTAACAATAGGATTACAATACAGTGGGTAAAATTAGTATTGAACACACCATCAGTTTTCTAAAGAAATATTTTTAAAGGTGCTATAATATTCTCACCAAATGTCGCTAACAACCAATCAGTACAGGTAAATAAATCAAACCATAGATTAAGTTATGTGTAACAATTTGAAATGACGCAGGGGAAAAGCATTAAACAAATGGAGAAAGAGGTGCAAAAACCATGGAAAGTCATGACACCAGTTGAAATCTGGCAGTAGCTAGTATGCAATCCTGCCACTTGAAAAATATCAGCTGGTTCAAGTGATGGCCTATAAAAAGGGGTCATTACCAAGATGCCACAAAAGAAACATCTGATGGTGGATACAACCAGTGAGCTGTATCAGGACCTTCCCAACCTAATTGTTGCAAAACATACTAATGACATTGGTTACAGAAAATTTTTTAAAATTACTAAGTTCCTTGAGCACTGTTTGGGACCATAAAACCGGAAGTGGAAAGAGCATCATTTTACCACAAATTGGCCACCACCAGGTGCTCTCCACAAGATTTCAGATAGAGAACTGAAAAGAATAAATCAGAGGCATTGTCCCCTGACCAAAGGGTCACCTTAGAGCTACGAAAGTCGGGGAATCACAGGGACAAATTTTTTACAAAAAACAATAGGTAATGTATGCAACCTCCATGGTCTGTATGCACGCTCACCACGCAAGAATCCATTGCTGAACAAAAAACATGTTCAAGCATGTTTAAAGTTTGCTCAATAATGTTTAGACAAGCCTGTGAAGTGCTGGGAACTCTTTGGATGCCATAATACACACCATGTTTCGAGGCCAAAAGGCCCTGCATATCCCCCCCAAAAAACACCATAACAGTGAAGTTTGGAGGTGGAAACATGTTGTGGGGCTGTCTTTAAGCATACAGCACTGACCAGCTTCATACAATTGAAGGAAGAATTAATTGACAAAGATGAAGATAAAATCTGCTGCACTCTACCAGGATAATGAAAACAAAATGAGGGTGGACATTTCAGCAAGACAACAATCCCAAATCCACAACCAAGGAAACGCTCAATTGGTTATGGAGAAAGAAACTAAAGCTGCTAGAATGACCCAGCCAATCACCTGACCTGAATTCAATTGAAAATCTATGAAAGGAGCTAAAGAGTATAATTCAGAGAAATAGCTCATGGAAGCTTCAAGATTTGAAGAGTGTTTGTGTGGAAGAATGGGCCAAAATCCCACCTGAGCAATGCATACGGGAATCACGCTGTCATCACCAAAAAAGGCTTTGGTACCAAGTATTAAATACATTTCAGTAAGCGTGTTCAATACTTTTTTCTGTATCATTTCTCATTATTACACATAACTTCATTTGTGGACATCTATGGTTTGATTTGTTGGCCTGTGTGTATTGGATGGGTTGTTACCAACATGTCAATAGCACCTTTCAAAATATTTTCACTTGGAAAATTGGTGATGTACTCATTTTATATAATAATGTCACAACTATCTGACAAGATACAATATCTGCATTCGACTTGGTAATCTGGCCTGATGTTCTAGAGCAGAAATTCACAAAATTGCAGGACGTGTGAGCCGTGCCACCCCCTGCAAGACTGACTATCCCTTTCATGATTTACATAGACGGGTAACCATAAATTATTAAATAGGCCCATACAATCAAATGTTGTGTAACCCAGTTCTAGAGCAAATACTTATATAAATACAATATAAATTGAACAAATTAAAAAAATATCAGTTCAAGCTAAAATGTAATATATATATATATATATATATATATATATACATATATATATACATATATATATATACATATATATATATATACATACACACATTAATGTTACCAAGTCTAGAAAATGCAGGACATTTTTTCGTTTCTGTAGGCGATGCTGACACTTTTTGCTAAACATTTTAAGCATGGGAGACATTACAAATACATCTTCTAGCAGATGAGACAACATTTCCATCAAAAGAAATAAGCATGTAAAACCGTGCAAGTATTGATTTTATTCAAAAAACTTCTTTACGTGAACATCTGAAATATAATGTGAGATTTCTTTGCCTAAAGACATAAGAACAACAAGATGATTAGTAAGTGAAGCATGTCAACTGTTCAGTATTAACGTTCCCTGCAGCAGACTTGGAAAGGGTGAGGGCTGTAGTTGAAGGTAAACACAGGATCGTGCCTGGGATACGGCTGATCATCTGGAATACAGAATTCGAAACGCTGCAGTAGAGATGTAAAGAAGATAAAGAGATCCATTCTCGCCAGTTGCTCTCCCACACATATCCGGCGGCCTAAGCAAAAAGGAGAGGAATATGAGGAAAACCACAGCTCAAGGCAACATATCCTAAGGACCAACAAGCTTTCCCTCTTGCTTTTGGCAAAACAAGGTGTGGATTTTTTTAGAAATTGTTCTGGGGCACCTAAAGGTCAATGTGTAATTCATATTAATCATTGATTTTTAGGGAATGCCAAAATATAGTGATGAGCGATTACATTTACTTTTCAGGGGTCGATAGTCGTTTTTGGCAATTATCAAGACGTATCTGATAGTCGATAATGATTATCGCCGATGACCATTAAAGTTTGGGGAGAGGAACAACACCTTCATTATTACACCCAAACAGGGCTGGAAAGTAAAATTAACACCACAACGTCAAAGGGTACGTGCTACATTTTTGGCAACCCCCTTTATTTTATAAAACCAAGAAAAAAAGTCACCACCATTCACACCCTGTCTTGCCCCACAGCTGACCCTTAAACCTGCGACCCACAAAAAAAATTTGCCAAAAGGCGTATGATTTGAACCAACATTTTACTTAAAAGGGGAATTGACTACCCCGTCCTGGAACGCGCAGACCCTTAATATCGCCCCCAGATTAAAAAGTCCCCAAAAAAGGGTCTTTGAAACCACCATTTTAGTTGAACGGGGACTTTGACTATCCTGCCCTGGCCGCATTGCCCATTAAACCGTCACCCACAAAAAAAAGGGGGAAAAAAAAGGAGTCTTTGAAACCCTTTTAGTTGAACGGGACTTGACTTACCTGTTCGTACCACAGTATGACCATTAAGCTTGGTTGACCCACAGATTAAAAAGTGCTGGGGAAAAAGGGTCTTTGAACCACCATTTTTATTTGAAGGACATTGACTTGCCTGTCCGGGGCCACAGATACCCAAAAATGCATGCCCCCCCAGTTTCAAAAGTGCGGAAAAAAGGAGTCTTTCAACCACCTTTTAGTTTCACTGGACATAGACTATACCTGCCCCTGGGCCCCCCTACCCTAAACCCTTTTTCCCCCAAAGACCCAAAAAGGGGCACTTGCTATTTTGTACAGTGACTGTCTTTAGATATTTTTTTGGTAACGACTTTTGTTTAAAAAAAATTTTTTTAGGGAAGTTTGTTTATAGTTTTACATTATTATCATTTTTTTTTTTTTTCCCAATGTGAAAAACAACAACATACACCCCCCCCCTGCATTTTTTTAAAAGGTATTTTTTAAAGTGTGATTGTTTTAATTCGTCCACAAAACCCCATAAGTAAAAAAAATGTCCTAACATCCCCAAACATTTTATTTGAGAAGACATTTCCCCCCCTGGCTTCTGAGAGTGATTCAGCCAATCAATTAAATGGTTTTTTTTTCCCCCCAAATCCTTCTTCAGTGATTAGGGACGACTCCCCTGGGGATCAATGTGCGACCCCATGTGATCCGCCCCAAAATTTTAAGCCTCAAATTGTGCAATTTGTGTCCCCGCCTGGAGCCCTTTTTGGGGACTACTAACCTCACAAAAATACCTTCTTCAAAATTTGTTTTTTTAGAGAAATTGAAGCTTCCCTGATTGCCCCTAAGTTTTGAGAGCCCGTGTGCCAAAAACATTGTTAACCGGGGGTCCAGCGCAGGGCCAGACTTACAGGGATGTCGGTAAGAGCCCCGGCTAGCGTCCCTCACTATTAAAGCGCAGGTTCACTGCCGGGGGCCGGGGTTCAGGGGTGGGGGTGGGAGGCCAGGTGGGTCCGTATTATTAAAAATGGTAAAAAACCCCCTTTTATGCACAACGAAAACGTCGTGCTGAACAAGTGCGGAAGCGGAATGTGAGGGGAAGCCCCCAGCCTTTTCAGTACACAGGCAAATCCCCGGGTAGGGTTTCCCTCCCTATAGTTTTTTAGTAGTTTAATTCTAAAAACACATTTTAAAATAGGATGGAATCCCACCCTGTCTTTGTTTTCTTTTTTTTAAATTGTATTAAAAAGGGTTGTCTAATTTTAAAGGGGTTGTGCTTGTTAAAGATCTTGCAAAAACAAGTCATTTTGCAATATTGTCCATTTTAAAATGTCATACCTATTGTTTTTTGACAGCAACCTCACCCCTTTAGCCCCCTTGACAATTTTTTTAAAAAACAAAGTCTGTTTTAAAAAACCCCATTTTTTTTGAATGGACCCCTTTTAAGCTGTGTCACACAAAATGTCCCCAAAAAATTCAAAACGACATTTGGGCCACTTTTAAATTTTGAAGAACAAATGCTGTTAGACACAATTTTTTTTTTTATAATAGGACCCGTTGTATTTCGCAATTCAAAGCCATGACCCCAAAAAATTTTAAAAAAAACTTTTCAGCCACGTTAAAAATTTTTGGGGAGAAAAACCATTAGAAGCCCCATTTTTGTTCCCCAAAGGGCCATGATTATAGCTGTATCTACACACATGACCTCAAAACCAATTTAAATGCGAAAAATTTAAAAGATGAATTTAGTAAATTGAAAAAGGTGTTTTTTATGAAACTTTCTGCTTTTACGTTCCCCACAGCAAAAACCCCGCAAAATGAATGTTGGGAATGGAATAAAAAAATTTCAGTAAAAAATGTCATTTTTAAAAAAAAGTTTTCAAGAGGACCATTTCTGTTTGAAGAGAATGGAAGTAGACCCGGGAACTAAAACGGTGACCCCGGCAATTGGGGCCCCGCATCATCAAATCCATTTCCCCCCGATTCTCTTGATGAAAATCAAAATCCACTTATTGTGGAAAGCCGGATGGGTTTGTCTGTAATGATCCTCCAGTGGCTAAAGGTCCCCCAGATATGATTGGGGTGCGGGGAGGACAACACCTCTATGGCGGGGCGAGCGGGTGGGCCATCATCCATTTTGGATACCCAGAAGTTATTGGGTCCGAAAAAACAACAAAAAATCGGGTTTTTTGGACGCAGATGTCGTGCCCATGATCTTAAGTGGTCTCGGTGTTTGGTGTGTGCCCGGGATTCATGCTTTGGTGGGGTGGAAAAAAGATTGCCGAGGTCACCCATTAGGCTTCTGCCACCTTCCCTGCTGCTGTGCTGCCGCTGCTCGGCACTTGGCACTTACTCTGCACGTCGTGATGTTGTTCCACCGTGAAATTTGGGAATGTGAAGCAAGGTTTGGGTTAAAGTGTTTTTTTGCTCCCAAACCTGGAAGAAGAAGGGGGCGTTTGACTGGCCCCTGTACGGCGTCAGGCTCAAACTGGGGGGGGAAAAGGGGGGTGGTGGGTCTCTGGTGGTGCTGGTGGTACTGGGGGACGGGGAGGCTAAAGCGGGGGTGATCCCTGACATGACTTGAAAAACAGGGCAGCTGAGGAAGCTTGGTGGTGGGGGGGGGAGGAGGTGGAGACAGGGGTGTGACATGGTTGGAACCCCCGGGCGTCGGTCTGGCCTTTTTTGCAAGTGTTGCCTCCATTTCAACTAATGCATTCGCATGTGCCCTGACTGTTGGTGGGGGTTAAACACCAAAGTTCTTGCTCTACTTAGAAAACTTATGGTTTACGGAAAAAGGCGGATATGACATCGCTGGGTGAATCAAGGTTCTAAAGAAGGCCCAGGCTTTAGAGGCCTGGACCTTTTTTTCGGCGATAAACAGGAGCGGGGTTTCGCAAACCCTGGCTGGCGGAATAATATCAGGGACTTCTGCACCGCCCTCCCTTTTGAGGGGGGGACCCGTATTTACACTACCCCATGTCTTCCTCCCCATCCAGTGATGAAACCTGCAAGCAAATTCGCTGAGAAGACCACGTTGGATCCGCATGTGATCTCATATCTCACACAGGGACTTTGTCTCCTGACTTCGCTCCCGGAGCTGCGGGGTACAACAAAAGGGAGCAAGGGTTTCCCCACCGCCCCGGGGTTTTTTGGAAAATTGACGGCTTCCTTTTCCCCCTCTAATGGCATCAGTAATGGGGTTTAAAAAGAACAAAATCATCCTCTTTGGCCTTTGTTTTTTTAACAGCCCCTTTGACCCCAAAAGCATTTTTTCATCAAGGGCTTTGAAAATGGATTATCCCCCGTGGTGGGCACGAGTTGACTTTGGGCTGCCTTCGCTCATGTTGGAGGGTGTGATACGACATTTGTCCCTGCTGGGGGGGACGAGGGGGAAGATGCGGAGCAGTTGCTTAACCACTAAGGAAAATTGGGGACGCTGTTCGTTACTGAGTTCACAGGCCCTGACCCCGCATGACAGGCCTGTGGTCCTGCAACCGACGATCCGCTGGCTGGGTTGTTTTCCGGCATGGAAGGAGACCTTCCTGTACCTCTACCTCCATGTCCTCCCCCCCCCTTTGCCGCTTACACCTGAAATTCGCTCCATGCAAAAGATAAAAAATTTAGAAGGTATGGAGAGTTTTGGAAAGTCTCTTATTAAAACGGCAAAAACAGCTTTCTCAAACCCCCAAATCAAAACAAAATTTCGGGTTCAAATTTAAATGCAAGGTACCTCTATCAACAAAACTTGACGACCCAAAATGAAAAAAAACATACCCGAAATTATAGGATAATAAAAGGTATTTTTGGACCTTCAAAACCCTGTGGTGACACAAAATTGCGGATTCAAATTTTAACTGCAAAGGTCCTCTATATACAAAGCTTGACTGACCAAAAGTGAAAAAACAGTATTGAAATTATAGGATAATAAAGTGGAGTTTTTGCACTAACAAAAAGACCTGCGTTTCTAGAAAAAAATCTGTTCCTAATATTAAATTAGGCTGCCCCCAAAAACCAAGTAAAAATTTCAAAAGAAAATGTTTTTTTAAAAAAAAAGCTATTGCAATGCAATTCTACACTGTTGGGGGCACAAAATCCCGTATCCCTTTTAAAGAGCTACTTGTTCGCCGCGGGCCCCTCCCCCCCCCCCCCGCGACTTTCAGCGGTAGTCTCCTTTAAAATTCTCAGCCCCTACCTAAAATCTGCAAAATTCTGTTTAAACCCAAGTTTAAAGGTTCACAGCAAAAATATAGCTGTTCTGTGAACAAATAGAATAATTTCGCTGAACTTTTGCACAGAGCAGAGCGCAATCTATCCTTTTTAATAAGACACACACTGACATGAAAAAAGGGGGGGCTGTTCTATGTAAAACGAGGTATGTGATTTTCCAGCCCAAAGAACCATACACACCCAGCATACGTCCCAACATCTCACCCCGCTCTATTCTCTAAGCTATTTGCTGGCGCCCCAAAAGACAGGAAACGCGAAAAAAGGGGTGCGATTTTAATAGATTTTGCACCGATTTTAACCAAATTATCGCATGTCTAAAAAATCCAAAAAAAAAACCGTCCCATTTCACTTTGCGATTAAAAGTAACACTACCAAAAACAATTCTCCCTGGGTTTTTTTTCATCTGTTTAAACCAAATGAAAAATAACTTTATTATATATCTTACAAATGTCAAGTTACCTTGTACTAGTATGTATAAGTTTTTAAGTATTAAATCATTCTTATTTAATGAAAATGATTTACTAAAAAATAGTGTGTGTATAGTACTTTTTTCTTTTGCTGAACTTTTCTATTTCATTGTAAAGATTTTTTTTTAATTTTACCGATTTTTAATGCATGTCTGTATGACATACAATACTGCCTCTCCATGTAAGGTACGTGGACTTAACTGGATAGCACAAAGGACATTTCCAGGCCCTCAGGGTAACGGGAAAATTGAAAGAAGGGGGTTTTCAACATTTTTTTTGGACCATGTTGCATCCAAAATTTGGGACCCAAAAAAAAGCTGCAGCAATCAGAAGTAAAACAACCCAAACATGTATCCGTATGCAGGGTTTTTGGGAAATCAGCAGGATCGCCCCCTATAGTTTATTATGGGCTTCTGCGCGCCATTTGGGGGACAAGAATTGATATGTCAATTGTTGGAACGGATCCGAAAGATCGGGGAACACGGATGGGTGATCAGTCGTGTGGGTCGATGGGTTTCTAATAAAAAGCAATGTAAATACATGTATTTATTCAATATGTGTTGGGGCCCGTTTGGGGTCTGTCTGGATCCAAAACTTCAAAAAACTGTTTTTTCCCCGGAGTAAAAATGCCATATAACATCCCCTAAGTGGTACACATCCTTTTGGTCCAAAGGCCCATTGTATTTTGTCCCTCCCCCGGGGGGCCGTAATCCCCCATTCAGAGACCTTTATGATTTTTTTATTAAAAAACACCACAAATGGCTGAGAGGCGTGGGGTTCCCCTTTAGGGAAAACCAGAGTCGAATGAAGGTCCCTCTGCTTGGGCCCGGAACGAGAAAATTTAAGGCGTCCGTTTTCATGTGGGTTTTTTGGTGGTTTTGAGTGGCCATTTTTTAAACCCTAATAGAAGAACACATATTAGGCTTTTCTCCCAAATCACCCCCCCTCATTTTAGCCCGAAAACCCTCAGGTTCTTTATGGGAGGTTTGTGGAGTGCCTTATTTCAGAAATAAACAAGCCTTTCGGGAAAAAATCCAGAGAATACAAAAATGTTTTTTTACTGGTTGCTTACTTAGGTTGTTTAAAAATAGCATATTCAGCAACAGAGTGCCCGCCACACAATGCCCCCATAAGAGATATGGCAATATCATGCACAGTTGAATGAGATGAATATTTTTTTTCTGAAATATGAGGGCCCGAGGGGCAAAGCTATTTTGTCCCCAAAACATCTTTGTATTTGATTTTTTGCTAATATTTTAATAAAGAACAACACAATATATTTTTCAGACAAAAATTTTTTCCCCATAAACAAAAAATAAAAAATATAAAAATGGGTCAATATAGGAAAGAAAAAGGGCAAACCCCCTGCTCAAGATAAACAATTAAGAAGTATAGGGCGACAAGTCAAAACTACTGTCCCCTTTTTTTTGGTGTATTCTCCACCATAAAAGGGTTTATACCCCAAGCGTATACCAAAACTAGGTTTTGGTTTCCCCAAAAGGCTTGACCCCTTTAAAAAGTGCCTTATTTTTAAAAACGCCTATGATATGCTTGCTATGGAGAAAGGGCCCCCACCTCATCCAAAATTTATAAAACCCCAAAAATGAAAAGGTTCATACATTCCGGCCCTATACTTTTCAACTTAATGTGTTTTAAAAAACTGGCAGGCGGCACCTCTTTTTGACATGACGCCCATAGTGTTTGCTGGAACATTAAATGCAAATTCAAGGGTCCCCCATAGATTATGGGATATGCCCATAAAAACTTTTTTTCTAATAAAAAACCCACATGGGTTGATAGTTTAAATACTACAAAAATTTTGGGAAAATTTAAAAAACAAAAAAAAAATTTAAAAAAACCCAATTTTGTTTAAGATTTTCATTTACATAACTTTCGGGGCCTATGTAAAAATACCCCCTTACAGAAAGACAAAAAACAGATTTTAAAGGGAAAACAGCCCTCTTCGGGGTTTTTTTGTTCTATTTCACGTTCAATTTTTCAAATTATTGCCTTTTACCTGCAAAAAACCCGGAAATGAATGTTTCTTTTTTGAAATTTTCCCTTTGAACCCCGGAAATTTTCCCGGGAAAAAATGATAGGTTTTCTTCCAAATGTTTTACCCCTTAAAAGGGATGTAAAGGTTTTGGGGAAAAATCGGGTCCCAAAAAAATTTGAAAAAGGGAACCCTTTTTCACTCTGGTGTATTCAATTTATACAATAAATTGCTAAAAATCTAAATCAAGCCTTCAGAATCAGTTTCAATTTTAAAAAAAAATTTTTTAAACGGTTTTTTAGCATCAAGGGCGGGCGGGAAAATTTTTTATTTTTTTTTTTAAAAAAGCTTTTCCTTTGCCGCATTCACAGGAAAAGAACTGCATTTTTTTATTTTTCATATTTGGCTAAATGCTAATTATTGATAAACTTTTGACTTTTCTTTGGAAGGTTTTGTTAAAAACAGCAATCCAACCATTTTTTCTTTTAAAGAAGAACACCACGTAAACAAATAGCTGTTTTCTATTGTCTTTGTGATTCAAGAGATACCAAATGTATGTATTTTATGCTTTACGACTTTTGTACAATAAAAACGCTTTACATGAAAACAACCCAAAATATTACATTGCCAGAGAGATTTTTATTTTTCCATTGATGTAGCCGCATCATATCTTGTTTTCTGTGGGCCCAGCTGTACTTTTAGGGTTCATATAATTTGTTAATGAGGGTTTAGGCCACCTCCGCATCAAAGGTTTTATCAGGAGTGTCTGTCGCAGAGGTGGCACCGGTTCCATGACTTAATGGACACCATTAGCCCCTGATGGACCCACTGACCATAAGGCAGTCTGTTGGTTTTTCATCACAGTGTCCATCATTTTAATGGATAAAAATAGCGCTGCATGCAGTGCTGTCTTTTTTTTCAACACTTTTAATGGAACTATCCACAGCATGCAATAGCGCACATGCCCGAGAACCACTCTATTCAGACAATGCACTCTCTAACCACTCCTGTGACCAATTGGGATCTGAGCATTCAAGCCCCCACCGATCAAACATACATCATCTATCCTGTGGAAGGTTCATAAATGTAGCTTGTAGTCCCATCCTCTTAGATAGATTTTTTTTTCCTACTTAAACATTTTATTTTAAATTCTCTGGTAGTTAGCATTTAACATTATTGTCAAAATGAGAACAACTGAATTATAAACCCAACTTCACTACTGGTATTTTACTTTATATATATACTCTCTCTCTCTTCATTTCTGATAAGATATACACAATTTTTTTTATTCTTCTTTTCTTTTTCCCCACAGATGGGTCAGGCTTTGCTTAAAGGGAACCGGTTACATTGATTATGCTTCTATATATTCTGATAGCATATTACAGAGGAGAAAATGCTGAGCAGATTGAGGATTTGTTCTTTATGGAAAGATTCACTAACACTTGTATTTTACGCTTTAGAGCCCCTTCTTATTCGGGATTAAGAAATCCATTGGATGCTGTTATTAGTGACTGACAGTCGTCTCTGTATGGATTCTCATACCAGGAAAGCAATGATAACACCACCTACTGGACTCTACAGAATCTTCCCCACAGAACAATGTATTCACCTGCTCAGCTGTTTGTGCTCTATAACATGCTACCAACATATGTGAAAGCACGCTCAATGTGACAGGTTCCTTTCCATTAGGTTATGTTTTTAAGCACAAATGCAATTTAGTATAAAAAAAATAAAATTAAGAATATAACAAAGATTTACTAAAACCTTGGGGATTCAATCCCTTTGGGTATTGGTGTTTCTGTAAGTAATGGGAAAGCCATAGCAAGATATTCCCAAACCGCTGGGCTTCATGGATACTGCATGGTATATGGCATCTTAGGTTGACCCCTTTCTGTTGGCATCTGTCTTGCCCATACATGATCAATTTCTTCATGGACTTTCTTGAAAAAACATATTAAAAATTTTTGTAGGTTTTTTAGAGGGGGCCGTAATTCCAATGGTCACTAAAGATTTTAAATGTACAATGTCCTTTTTTTAACCCCCTTGTTAAAGTCACTGGCAGACCACCAAAGGAATATTGTGGAAAAAGTTTTGGGGACCATGCACAAAAAAGACATTGTAGAGCTTGAACAGGTTCAAGGGCAGCAACTAAATTAACAAGATTAGAGTTATTTAGCTTAGAGAAAAGAAGGCTTCAGGGGACACAATAAATATGTATAAATCTATCAAGGGTCAATATAGAGATCTCTCCCAAGATCTAATTATACCCAGAACAAGGTCTTGAGAAAGTTTCTTAATAAAATTGAAAGGGGGGTTCTTATGTTAGGGGCAGTGAGATTTGGGGAAACCCCTGCCCGAAGGGAAATTTTTCATGGGGGAACTCACCCAACAGAATTCAAATTTTAGAGCGTAATAATATAACAATTAAAAGGACCAGGATTCTGGAGAGGGGTCGTTTATCCAGGGGTTTTTTTCTGATTGCCAGATTTTTTTCCCTAAAATGAGGACAATTGGCTTCTGCCTCATGGGCTGCACATGGGTCTTTAGCCTTACAAATAATGTGACTAACTTTTTAGTTAAAACATGATCAGATTGTAAATGTAGGATCCATTTCAGTGTGAACAGACTAACTGCAGCAGAAAACTCATATTCCAGTATTTGACAATTTCTACAAGATTTTCAGAGGTAACCTTGTCTATGTAATTACTACATTGCTAAAGTACAAGTTTGTTTGGTATATTGGTGAAAAAGATGCTTTGTAGAAAGGTGTTTTTGCATGACAAGGAAGCTACCTCGGCTCGTAATGCAGTTTTTTTTTAATCCAAAGCAAGCGTTGGATCCAGCAGAATGGAGAAATACAAATCCTCCCTTTATATTTCCAATCTCTTTTTATTCCATTAAAGACTTGGCTCAAAAACTGCATCAGAGGAAGTGACATTTTTTCAAATCACATTGTGGCACTTTTAACATTGCGCTTGCTACAAAAGCTAGGCTTTGTTACAAAAGCTGTTTAACGGCTTTGTGAAGGGGACATGGCTTAAATGCAACAAATTGCATCAATATTTTGGCATCTGTTAGATAAGTCTAAAAGTTCATGAAATTTATTAAAACCGAATGAGCCACTGTAGTAAATTTGGCGCATTCTTAGACTGCCTGGTTATAGACAGAGTTAATAAATCTGCCTCACTGTGCATGAAACCACTGTTAAGGCTTTGCTCACATGGTGTTTTTTTAAACACTTTAAGGCATAAAACAGAAACTTAATGAGCCATAATACATATCAAACACATCCTAAAAGATCCCATTGATTTCTATGGAAATACGCAGCAGTCATGCCCATGATGTAATGTTTTACGCATCGCTTGATGAGTTGCGCAACACATAAATAAAAGCAAGTGCATGGCAATTGATTGCAAAAATGCATATGTATTTTGTTTGTAAGTGGTGCATTTTTTGCCTTGTAAATGCAAAAAAAAAAAAAATATGCATGTAGCATTGTATGAACACATGCACGGAAATGCTGCATGTTTTTTCCCTTGAAATACATATGCATATTTTAACCCTTTCAGGGTGCTTGACCATGTGATTAAACTATATAATGCAGTACATACATGCAGTATATAATGCTCTCCAATTACACCCTGCCTATGCCAGGGTGTAATAAGAGTACTTTCATGGCAGACCTGGAGGCTTTCCTTAGGCCCCTGGCTATTATGACAACCGAACGGCACCCCATGATCTCGTTACAAGGTGGGTGATTGGGCAGCAGAAGTGGGTGCTGCAGCCCATCCAAATGGTTTAGATGTCACAGCATCTAAATAATTAAATGGTTGGTATCAGACTGAACTCTGATCCTTGGCTGCTGACAGTAGGTGCGGGCTGTAATTAACAGCTGGCACCCGTTGGGTATGGCGCTAGTCCATAAAACCCCTTAAAAAAGTGATTAAAATTCATTTTTTGTAAAGGGAAAAATAAAAAACCCTTTTTTTTAAAAACCCCAACAAAGAATTCAAGTTTAAAATAGAAAAACCTGTAGTTCCCGGGCTCCATTATGGGCCAGAACAGTTACATTAAGTGTATTTTGCTATGTATGGCCCAGTTAGTCTAGGTATTCTATAATCAGCCCATGGAAGAGCCTGCGTAATGCTTTCTTTAATTAAATACTAGTTGATAGGCTTTCCCACTGATCTGGCACAATCTGTGTTAAATGGGATTATCCAAAGAGAACAACCATTTGGGACAATTATACTAAATATTGCACCAAAGATCTCTAAACTAAAAGATTTTACAACAGTCGATAATCGGCCGAACATACATTTGTAGGAATGCTCATTCTTGATGACTGCCCCATTCCCTGCCTGATCGTATCTTTTAATATTGATTAAAAATCATAACTTGTTTAAACAGGGGAAGTGTTGCCAACAACACTGAAAGTGAACGGCCACACAAACAATTGGAGAGCGATGAACAATCCTTTTTGTGGCTGTTCAGCCCCGACAGTTGGCCAATTTCTAGACTTCTTCCTAGGAAAGCCTAATCACTTACAGCAAGTCTGTGCTCCAACTGAGCAGTAATCGGACTGTATAAAATGAGCCTTAGTCACTGTCCCACCACTTCCTAAATTGTATCTGTAGAACAAATAGTTGGTCTCTCTCAGGCTTTGCACAAGCAATTTTCTATAATGTTTTCAAAAAAATTCCATGTGTCCCAAACATTTCTCATGAGTTATAGGTTTCCCTCCTTTCCCCCCCCCCCCCCCACCATTTTTTGACATTCAAAATGTGTTTTGTTTTTTTTTTGCACTCATCCTACAGAAAAAGAAAAGTCCCTTGAAATTTCCACAGCCAGAGCATGCTGCGATTTGATAAAAGGGGTTTTGTCATGATGTAATGTTGATGTGGGATCCTCCAAAATGGTATTTAATCACTTTTCTAAAATATGTCATTAAAAGAAGTGAAGCTGGGACACTACAGCCAAATTAAATGCCCTTGGTTACCTGAGAGTTTAGATTATAACAACCCGGACACTGATCTGGCCGTTGCCCCTTGCGTTGTTTTGCAAAACTTCCCTTATCTCCTGGCAGGGGGAAAATGAACGAGTTTTTAAGGGAAAATGGGGAAAAAAAAAAACTCATTTTAGAGAATCCACTAGTTCAAGTAATTATAAAAAATAAAAATTTCAGACGCTCCCTTGAGCAGCCCTTCTTCTCCCCCCCCTCCCGCAGTTTGAAGGCATGTGGAAAAAATTTTCCTTGGGCTCCTGTATAGAGAATGACTGGGTTTTAATGTAATTATTGAGTAAAACTGCGACACTCCCTTGGGTCACCTGGTCCATGAAAGGGAATGAAAGAAAGCTCCCTGCCTGGAACTAATCTCTCCTGGCAGATAAGGGGTTTAAAAAACAAAACCATTAATTTGTGCCCCAAATGTTCTCCCTGTGATGTAGCAAAACAATGTTTGCTCAACAAAAGGGGACTGAGCCTTTCCTCGGAACGTGCAGGGGGGTGGAGCGATGACACAAAAGGGGAAGGAAATTTTTTTTTTTAAATACAAAACAAACCCCCCTCTTTTCAGGGCTCAAGCTCAAATTAGTGGTTAGTGAGGAAATCCCTTTTTTGGCAAAACCCCTTTAAAAACACAATCATTAACAGTGTGTATAGTTAAAAAAAAAAATGGTATGGCTGCTCAGACAATCCAACCAGGCAATTGTAAACTTGAGTCAGCTCTTGGTGCCATTGATGGTATACTTTAAGAAATGACAACCCGACTACCAGCTACTTACTCTGGATGTGAGGATGAAGCAACATCATCAAGAGAGACCAACGCAAAGTGTTAGATGTCGTATCCGTTCCAGCTACAAAGAGATCCCCGGGGCTATGAAACCTCTTAGTGAAACTACGCTAGGGGATTATCTTTATTCTGGAAGCACAGAAACAATCGAGGTTACAAAAATACATTGATCCCGATTTTTCCCCTTTTTTTCAAAAACTTTATTTTTATGTCAACCCAGACATAAGAAGGTGGTTTTGTGGGAAAATTGGTTTTGTAGGGGTATTGTGAGATTTATATGTTTTTTGATTACGGTATTTTTTAAAATACTTTTGAAACTTACTCTATGGGTCATTGTCATTGTGGCAGTGTAAAGTGCACAGGAGAAGATTAGATGTTGGATGGGGTATAGGTCCCAGACCCAGTATGGATGTCAGGGGGTACATTGTGGGATTGATGGGAGTTTAGGCACTGGGTCCCCACCTTTATAGGTTACCAAACATCTGGCACAGAATGCTTCAGAACAACGCGGAGTTAGGGGAAGCTGGAACCTAACCTTCCCTACCCCCGCTCCCCGCCCAAAAAAAAACCCCTCTGCGCCCCCGGGCCCAAAAAAAAAAGGGTAAAAAAGAGTTAAGTCAAGTCATGTGCAATGCCGTAGGGTGGGTCCAAGATTCAACTCAACTGGAACTGTCTGTCATATTTATACCCCATCCTATAAACGTGTATAAAAAAACAAAATTGCTTACTTTTTCAAAATTTTCCCCTTTAA
>JAODAL010020133.1:0-70234 GCA_025379985.1 Phyllomedusa bahiana | reverse complement strand
GGAAACACACAAAATTCAAACCCAATCTGGCCACAAGCACGTCTCTACCAACTCTAGGGGTAGAAGATGCACTCGGTTAACAGGCGTGTCATACACACCTCTCCAAGCGTCTTAGTCTAGTGCTAACCCCACTAAAAAATTTGATGGTCGGTGCACCTTTTTTCTCAATGGGATACCAGAGGTGAGAACCCCACTACTGACATATTAATGGATATATCATAAATGCCTATATCTATTTTATAATAATGTTATTAAAGCAAAAAGGATTTTTTTAATTCTAGATATTTGACAGCAATTGTTGAGTGATGACTGCAGTCACTACAAATCCAGTGACATGCATGCACATGTTAAGGGGTTATCTCACCACATGAATTGTAGCTGTGTTACTCCTTTCATGATAAAAAAGGGGCGTGGATAATTTTAAATCTCTGGGCGTTTCACACCAGGCTCTCCTCTTTTGGGGTACCTGCGTGCTCCTGATGCTGCTGTGGTAACACTACCATACTACATTGGGACACAACATTTCTGATCATTCCTGGCATCTGTTTGCTCTCCCTTTTAGTGATCAGGTTTCTTCCTCCCTTTTGATTATAATACTTCACTCGCCCCCAAAATGTTTATTTGAAAAGGGTCTCTGAAATCACTATCTCAGGAATGCCCAAAGAAAAAAAAGGATGCTGTGTGCCCTCTGTCAAGTAGTGGCACCAAAACCAGAGGGGGGTCTATTACTGGCAAAAGAAAAAAAAAACAGAGAGATGGGAGGAAAAAAAAAAAAAACAAGGTTTGGGGGGCACAAAAAAAGGGAAAAAGGGGGGTTGGGGAGAGAAGAAAGTTGGAGAAAGACAAGAGTATGTGGTGCTGTGGTACTCCAGTCAGAATGAGTTTTCTGAGAGCCGTACAGCCAAGCAAGTTATGGGTTTGCTGAGTGCCCCTGTGCAAAGGTCCCAAAAAAAAGACGCCAGATGGGTTTGGGACAGGATGGCGGAGAGGGGGACTCTCCCCTTCCAATGTGCGCGAAAGAAAGCACCTACACCCAGGGGGAAAACACATTACTGCTTTAAAGTTTCCCCTTCTGTTTTACACGGTATTAGGATTTTGACTTTACTAAAACCTTCATTATAGTTCATTTAAGCCCCCTTAAAAACCATATTGTCGTACCCGCAATTCAACCAGTTAATGATGTTTGTACCCATCTAGCTTGTAAATCATTTCCCCTGCTGTTTGATTGCAATGTCTTGGACGCAGGGAATTCTGAAGTGTTTGAGCGTACTACAGTGATTACTATTCAGTAAAGTAGAAGAACTGATTTATTAGAACTCATATCTGTGCTTATTTATATAAATTTATTTTAGCAAGAGGTGTATGAGTGATAATAAATCATTTTTTGTCCACGAACACTATCAAATTCCTTTGGGCACCAAATGAGGCCCCTTTTCCCTTTTTTTTTACGGGGGACATTTGCATACAGTATATGACCCAAACAAGCTCCTTTCTTCCAATAGATAGTGATTTCCAGCTTCCAGCAGCTCTTTCTGACTTTTATATGTTAGGACCTGCTTTATATGTATTAGTTTTCTGCTTCATTTCGGATTATGTTAGGTAACATTTTGAGGATTTAGAGCCAATTACCAGTTTTCCATAGAGTTATGGTTTTAACATACAGTAGATTGGTCATCTCCAAGCCAATTAATAGGATTTCAAGTAACCGCTTCATATCAGTGAGAAAAAGATGGGATAAAAAAGTTACACAAAAGCTGTCAGATAGTAAGTATTGATGCTATAAAATGGTATGTGCAACCGGGTCTATATATTCTTCTTCTAACTCTAGCCACATGTTATTTTCAGTGCAAATATTCCATTGTGACATTTCCCTGTAACCATTCTACCTTGCACAATTTTTATTTCCTATTTTGCTGAACTAAGAGAACTGAAAATAAATAGCTCAAAATGAAATGTCTCTGTGCTTCCTTGAGCCTGATAATGTAACCTTTGCCATGAAATGCATAGACTGAATAAGGGGGCATTGCCTTGTCTGATCTGTGAATAATCTAACGATTTTTCATTAACCAACAGCTTATCTTGAGGTAGCTAAATTTTATGGTCCATTAGCATGCTCAGATGGTACAAATGACTAGCAAGATCCTGCAGCATTTGATAAATTACCTTTTTTTCTATTAGACTTTGCAAAATTATGAGATTCAAACAAGTTCATCTGCCTTGGACGCTTTACCTTTATAGTTTATCATCAAATCTGGGAAAAATGGTAACTGTTTTAAGCACAACCTCTATGACAAAGTAATATGTAGTAAAACTGTATATATTATAGTGGTTAGTTTCTTATGTCCTTAAGGTTGGTTTCACACATAGCATTTTGATGACTTTTCAGTGACATATTGTCTGGCATTTTATTTGTATATTTAAAATTGCTTCAGCCAGATGTAACTAGTAGTCTATAGCAAAATAATGAAAAAAATCTATATACACAGCATTTTGGCTTTTGTTGCTTTTTTGTGGTGAGAATGTTCAAAATGCAGCGTGCTAAAAGTAAGGTACGTTTCATGTGTTTTCTCCATCGGCTTTTCTACAGAACTTAAAAATGCCTATATTTTTTTTTCCACAAAACAGCACTTACAACACAAGTGAAAACCTCAAAAATGCATCAAACTACAGATGTTTTTTACATGTATCTTAAATTACCACAAAAGTGAGTGAAAGAAATTGTGAAGAGAATGTATGACTTTAAAATAGTTTTCAATTATCTGATTGTACTATTTTTTTTCTATTTTATTTTTATAAATTCATGCATATGTGGTTATTTTCCCTGAACTTCGGAGATTTGTTTTGTACAGGCACCTCTAGATGGGGCTAGATTTAGAGACCAAGGCACCTAGGTATGCCCAGGGTACTAATGCTGAGTACACCACCATTTAGTTAAGTGTTAATGTAGTTGCTCTTCTTTTAGAAAACGACAAAAATCATAATGAAAAAAATACACTTAGGGCATGTCCCCACGGCAAGGGTTTTCGGCCTGTTTTTCAGGCGGTTTGCGGTTTTGCAGATCGCCTGAAAAACCGGCTGAAAATTAGTACAACGGGCTCCTATGGAAAACCTGGTGGTTTTTCCGCCCATGGGCCGCCCGAAAAACATTGATCATGCACATTCTTCCGTCCGGTTTTCGGATGGAATATGTGCATGTCAATGTGAAGGGGGAGGGCTCATCGCGGAGAAAAGCCGCCTCCCCCCCGTGGCTCCCCTCCTGCGACCGGTATTTGTCCATTGCCGTGGGATACGCTCTTAGGGCCACATGTATGAAGACTGACTAGGTCTAAAACTCACTTTGTTGCTCATAACAACCAATCAGAGCGCCCCTCTAATTTTTACAGAGCACTGTATGAAATGAAAGGGGCGCTGTGGTTGGTGACTTAGGGAAACAAAGTGAGTTTTAGACCTAGTCAGTTTTCACAATGTGGGCCTTAGGGTCAAATATGTAGTAAGAGTACCACTTTCACTGACACAAAGGGCCACATGTATGAAAACTGTCTATGTCTAAGACTTTCTTTATTGCCCATCACAACCAATCAGAGCTCCCCTTTCATTTCAGACAGTGCTCTTAAAAATGAAAGGGGCGCTCGGTTGCTATGGGCAACAAAGAAAGTCTTAGACATAGACATAGACAGTTTTTATACATGTCCCCCAAAGTTTTTCAGCTTTGTTAAGAAAAAAAGGAGTTGTGTTATATTGGCACAAAATATTTGGAAGGTAAACTTAATAATTAAAATATAACTTTTATTTAGATAATATTAAAATGAAGAAAAATTCTATTCTTCCAATAGTTTTACTATACAGAGCCGATAGAGAGACAAGTATTGCGCATAGCCACCATGCAAGTCGGACTACAAATTTCAAGTGATATCAACTGCAATATCATGCATAGGGAAAAATCATTAGGTTGTAGGTTGTATGGGATAATATTGTCTAGTTTCCCTATTATGACCCTATTTAGGATCCTAACCTTAACCTACAACCTAATATGCAGGGCAAAACGTCCTAATAAGGACGACGTCATCCAGAACCTAGTCCTATCAGGTCTGGTCCCTAGCCATCAAAATACAGATATTTAAGTTCCATACATAAATCCCACATTAGTTCAGGTCCCAACATGTTTCGGTACCTACTGCTACCTCATCATGGGACAGATTGGTAGGCGTGGATGATGGCGATACAGAAAGGAAGAGGGAAGGACAAGCACAATGTGGAGGGTATGGCTCACTGTGTCTGGATACAGCTCTGGTGTGTCGTTCGAATCTATCCTATTGTGAAGGTTATATTTTAATTATTTAGTTCACCTTCCAAATATTTTGTGCCAATAGTTCTTAGGTGTTTTGGAAATGTACCTGTATGATTTGATAATCTATATTTAGGAGTTGTGTTATAGCCACCAATTTACTTTCATCTTCTATTTTTATCTAAGGTTTTGTACATATCTGTATTGGAGGTGCCATTCCAAACCTCTGTTGCAGAGGCTTCGATAAGTCCTATAAATAATAGACACCAATGGCCCCCAATATACCCCATTGATTACAACGAGGTTCATTGGGTTTCTGTCCTGGTACTCATCATTTTAGCAAAAAAGTAGCACTGCATATGACTCTCCTTTTTCCATCATTCCTGGTGAAATCTGTGCCAGAGGCTTTGAACGGAACCTCTGATGTAGTTATGAACCAAGCCTAAGGGTGGTAGTAAATAATGCCAGGTCTTTAGTAGAGTGAGCTACATTTGTAGATATAGTGCATGGTATGCTGTGCCACAAACAGGAACAAGACCCACATTAGACCCAATATTATCACACTACAACTAAGTGTTGTTGCTACACACTGACGAAATATCAACAACACATACATAACCATATACTATCATGGCCAGCCTTAGGGATAGTTTAACTGTGCATCAGCAAAGGGAATATCATCCATCCCAGAAAAATGAAATAATACAGATGGCTTGTCATCGAAATCTTATGACCACCACAATTCTTGATACATATTGTATAGCAATGTTATTAGATGTCTTTATTTATAATAAACAAATGTACCCACCATAATGACTGAATAACACCACCATATTATAAGGGAATAAAAATCACCAATGCTACCACAATTATTGAAACTAAATAATATCACCATAATGTAACCAACTAGGGGTCAGATAACAATACCCTCCAGACAAAAACCAAAAGCCAACGTTTTATATACAGTGGCACATAAATGAGGTCTTCTTTAATTCTAGCTTTTATCTTTTTCTCTCCAACAGGCTCAGACCATTAGACTGACTTGTCTCTTGCAGAGTTCACTGCACATTTGTCTCTGACTGTTTTTAAGGCATATCCCAACCCATCACATAAACTCGGCAGCGATCCTGCTCCTATCCACAATAGAGCACCTGGCATGTGAAGCATTTCCCTCCATTAAACACCAGATAATGGATATCTCTCCCTCTCCTCTCTCTCCCTCTCCTCCTCCCTTCCTCTCTCTCCCCCTCTCTCTCTCTCTCTATACCCCCCTCTCTCTATACCCTCTCTCTATACCCCTCTCCCTCTCCCCTTCACTCTCTCCCTCTCCAGTAGATACAAGCAAAAAGTTGGTTTGTATATCCACTATGGAGTGCCGTGGACTTTCTTTACTGTATGTGGGGGAGCTTATGCATTGCAGCTATCACCGCAGGTACCCATATTTTTTTTTTTTTTTGAGTGTTGCTTTTATATGTATATATATATATACATACACAGTTGAAACCAGAAGTTTACATACACTATATAAAAAGACACATATGCATGTTTTTTCACTATCTGACATGAAATCAGAATAAACCTTACCCATTTTAGGTCAACTAGGATTGCCAAATGTCAGAATAATGAGAGAGATAATTTTTTAAGGCATTCTGATTACTTTCTGCAAAGTGAAAAGTTTACATACATTTCATTAGTATTTGGGAGTACTGCCCTTAAACTTGACTTGAATTGCCCTTGATTTGGGGGTCAAATATTTTGGATTCTTTTCAAAGCTTTCACAAAGTTGGTCCTTTTCCCCTAAGAACTGGTGTAATGAGCCATGTTTTGGGTCCCCTTTTCTCGCCCTGCTTTTTCAGCTTTGCCCATGGGTTTGAGATTAGGGCTTTGTGAGGGGGGGTTTCCAGCAAAAATTGACTTGCTTACCCTTTAAGCCATTTTGAAAACCGTTTGGCGTAGTTGTTTCAGTATTGCCCAAAAATCTTCTTTCCACAGATGTATTATTCTGTGAAGTGTACAGTCTTGCTGCACAAAACAACCTAAAACCTATGCGGCCGGGCCCCAGCTCTATTTGTTCATTGACCAGGTCCTCCCATGTTTGGGTGTTTTCCTTCACCTTTCTCAGAAACCCCTTACCCCACAAGGAATCTGCAGGAGCCCCAGTGGGGGGAAAATTTTAATAATTGCGCCAAACAGTTGTTCCCTTTCACCAAGCTGCTTGCTTTGTCTGAAACCCATCCCAGCCTTGTGCAGCTCTAAAAATTTTTGGTTCCGGTGTCTTAGACAGCCCCTTTGGTCCCTGGCCATGGTGGAGAGGTTAGAGTGTGATTGATTGAGTGTTTGAACAGGTGTCTTTCACATAGGTAATGAGTTTAAACTGGTGCAAATAATACAGGTAATGAAAGCTGAGTAGGAAGGCTTCCAAAAAAAAAATTTTCAGGTCTGTGAGAGCCAAAATTTCTTGCTCTTGGTGGGTGATCAAATACTTATTGTCCGACGGTGGTTTTAGGGGATCCGTGGACCGCACAAGCGTAGGTAAGCCCCCCAGGGAGCGGATTTAAAAAACCCGGTTTTCCCCAGAGCCCCCGTAAAGCGGGTGGACTTGCTGTGGCGGAATTACGGGTCACTTCCACTGGCTGACTTGCTTGCGGCGGCCCAAAGGTTTAGCGAGGTACAGAATCATCAGATGGGCGTGTGGGGGGCAGGCAAAAAAGGGTTTCCAGGCAGGGCCAAAAAGGTTCGTATAAGGGGCGTGGGCAGGAGGTCGGTACCGGTAAAGAGGAGAACCAAGAACCTTTCTAAATAGGCTAGAAGGACAAAGACCCGGGGGGACTTTCCCGGGAAAGGCAAACCTTAAAAGGGTCCGATGGGCCAAAACCAATTGGGCGCGGGGCCCTTTAAATCAGAGAAGTGGCGGGTGGCGCCCAAAGGATGGGAAACGCCAGGGCCCGGCAGGGAACTCAGCGGAGAGGGGGGCAGAAGTCCCGGTGAAACCCGCACCCCGGCCGGGGGGTGTGCGGGGACCACCTGACAGTACCCACCCCCCCCCCCCCTTAAGCCCCTCTAACGGGAAATCTCACCAACAGGCCAGGGTCCAAGATGTTTTCCCCCGTCCCAAAGATCTCTCTTCAGGCCCGAATCCCCCCCAATCGACCAAAAAAATGACGTCTCCCTTGGATGGATTTCATGGCCAGGAGTCCTTCCCCGCAAAGACTTGGGAGGTTACCGCTTCAGGAGAAGGGGGGGGGGGGTAATCCCCCGGTAAAGCAGGGGACATAAAAGAGTTTTGGGTCCGCATGGAGGGGGGACCCGGAGTTTATGGGGCCACGGTTTAATACGATAAAATCCCTCAAACCCCCCAAACCTTACCCAGTTTTAGTCGGTATCTTGAGCCAAACGTTTTGGTAAGAGCCCCCCTTGTCACCAGGAACAAAAGTCGGAGCAGGTTCCTCTTATTTCCGCCGGGGTTTTCTGCGGGCCGCTGCCGCTGTAGGGACGGTGGTCTGCTCCCAAAAAACGGTATATCTAAACCCCATTGCACCCAAAATGGGGGGAACTTCGGAAGAAAGGTCAAAGGGAGATTTGGGGGGGGTGCCCCAAATAACCCCCTAGAAGGGAGAAGACCAGGGGTTTCCGAGCCCAAAGAATTAAGGAAAACTCCGTCCAAGGCAGCAAGTTGGACCAAATACCCTTGGCGAGTCGAGACAAAATGCGCGGGTGGCCCCCAAAAACCCCTTTTGACTCTCTCTCTTGGCCGTTGGATGTGGAGGTACCCCGAGGAAATCTATTTTTAACCTGCAACGGGGGAACAGAGAGCGGCCAAAATTAGATAAAAAATTGGACTCTGAGACGATGTGCGTGGCAGGCCGTTATGCAAAAAAAAGATGAAGAAGAGCGGGCAGGGGCAGATGGAAATCCGGGCACGGAAAAAATGAGACTTTTAAAAATCGATCCGTCAAAAACCCAGATCACGTGTTCCCTGAGGAGGGAGGGAGGTCAGTTATAAAGGTCCTCGCCACATGGTAAGGGGGTCGGAAAGGTTCCCAGCAGCCGGCAGGACAGAGACGAGGACCCTTTATTCAGGGGCACGTACTACTCCTCCAAAAACCCCCTTGTATCTTGGCAGCCTTGGCACCAGTAAAAAACCGAGAGATTAAAGGGTAATATCACCTGGACCGGTGCCCAGCCCCCAGAGAACTATGTCCCCCTTCAGGATTTCCCCTACAAGCGACGGCCGAACATATGTCTTGCGAAGGAACCTGTTGGAGAGGGCAGGACCCCGCGTGAATCGGAGGGATGATATATTGGGGATAATTCTTCTCGGGAATGAGTTAAGCGGGGAAGGGCATCAGCCCTTCTTTCTTCTCACCCGGGATGGAAGTGGATACGAAAGTCAAATGGGGAAAAAGAGTGACTAAGGGGCTTGCTGGGGGATTAAGCCGCGGGCTGTTTGGGAAGATACAGAGGTTCTTATGGCCCCGTGACACACAAAGGGATGCCGGGGCCCCTTTCCAGGGGGATGGGCCTTTCCCTCCAGGTCCATCTTGGGAAGAACCCCCGGTCCCCGATGGCATATTTTCTCCCCCGGGCGAGAAGGTTTAGTGAAAACCCAAAAAGAAAGTGTCTTCTCCAGGGGCCCGTTTGAGAAAGGGGACTTCACCTGCCCCAAAACAGAGGGCCGTCTACTCCAACGAAAATGGTTTTTCCCGGGTCTGGCGAGACAAGATGGGGCAGAGGCAAAAGCAGCCTTTAACTCGGAGAATGTCTCTCGGCCCCTGATGGCCAAAATTGGATTAGCCTTTTTTTTGTGAGGCCCTATCGGAGCCACCGTGTTTGGAAAAGTGGGGAAAAAAATGGCGATAATTTTGCCAAATCCCAAGAACCGTTGTAGGGCCCCGGGGACTTTTGTGGCCATGAAGGATCGCTGATAGCTTGAGATCCATTTGAAGACTCTGTCAGAAACAAATAGCCAGAAGGGTAGGCTGGATGGGGAACATCATTTTCCAAATTTTTGCTTTTGGCGGTTTCTGCGTAGACGTTGCGAACCGACGTACTTTTAGCCATGATTCCCTGGTCAGAGAAAATACAGGATGTCGTCTAGTATACATGACGCAAGATATGTAGTCCTGAAGATATCTTTTACGAACTCCTAAAGACTGCGGACATTCCTAGCCCCAAAGGGCATCACCAGGTAAAAAGTGTCCGTCCGAGTGTTGAATGCTGTTTTCCCCTATCACCCCCGCAAATCCGTGAGGAATGTATGCTCCTCGTTGATTAACTTAGTAAAGACCCTTGGGCCCCTCGAAGTTGGTTTAAAAATTCGAGATTAGCGAAAAGGGTATCGGTTTTCATTTAATTTTTTTTAGTCCCGGAGGGAGGAGGACTTGAATAAAGCCTTCTGGGTTTCTTGTGTGTAAGGACTGGGCCCTTTGGGCTCCGGCACGGGCAGCGGGTACATCTGCCCCCGGGGGACCCGCCCCAGGCTGGGGTCAATGGGCGTATTTGGGTTGATGCGGGAAAAGATTCCGCCTTTTTTTTCAGAAAACTATCCGAAAAGTCCGGTATTCGATAGGGAGGCCCGGCACGGCTGGCGGGGGGATTGGAGACACGAAGGGCACCCGGGGTGGGGCCAGCAGACGAATTTTGACAGTCAGGGCCCCAGCGCACGACCTCGCCCGTTTCCGTTTGGGGTGGGAGCATTTGGGGTTGCAACCAAGGAAGCCCCCCCATATGCTGACGAAGACCGGGGCAATACAAAAAAACGAAATCCTCTCTTTTGCGGACCCCCAAGTAAGTACACCGGCTTTGGGCCCGTACGTTCCCCACGACTGAGGAATCACCAACGGTTCTCCAAGGGATCCCCCAGAAGTTTATACCGAGACACCGGGGGCCGGGGTGAAATTCCCCGGGCCGAACCAGAGTCCAAAAATGCCGGGGCTTGGAACACGAGTCCAAGTCATCGTGACTTCCCCCTAGCAGGAAAGACGTGGAGAGGGGAATTCACACCTGGGGGCGCTTTTACCAACTGGCCCTAGGTGCGAGCATTTCCCCCTGATGGGGGTGGAGAGGACGCCCATCGAAAATGGTCGGGCTGGCACAGTACGGCATAACCTTTTTGACGCCGACGGGACAAAACCTCTCGATAATGGACTCGGGGCTACCTCACAGCTTTTTCCCGGCGGTAGAGGAGGCGACAGCCGGGGCTCTGAAACACCGGGGCCAAAGGGCATGCGGCGGGGGCCCCCAGGATCGCGTTCAAAACGAAGCTCCTCTTGCCTCTTGGGGAAGCGTACGTCTATGCGGGGGAATGTATAACTCACTTATGGAGGGTGGTAATCCCTTTCCGTAGGCATCCTTGGCCCCGTGGCGGCCTTTCTTTAAAAGGGGAGCACAGGGCGGCGGGTTCCAAAAAGTTCTGATGCCAGTGTCGAAATTGGACTGCATAATCCCCCCAAGGAATCGCCCTAGAGAAAGGTTTTGTAGGCGTTCCGAAAGTGCTCGTGCTGGCTCTTCAAAAACAAACGAAAAAATCCGTGAGGAAGGCTTGCAGGGCCGAGTCATGGGCGCTCCTGTCCCAAAGAGAGGGGAGCCCAACCAAGGCCCTTTCCCGGGCCCGTGACGACCACAAATGCCACCTTGGAAGTCCGGGGAACTGGTCAGCCACAATTAATTTGCATGGAGCACGGGCGATGAAACCCCTGCAAACTTAGATTCTCCCCCCGAAAATTTCGCAGGGGCAGACGAGCGGGGGGCCCCAAATTGCAGGGGAGCAGCAGGGCGGTGGCGTAGCCCGATGGAGATGGCGGCTGCTGTTGATTGTCAGTAGTTGCTGAAACATGGAGGGCAGGGTGGTCTATTGCGAGCGTTTTGGGGGTTACTGTTGCAACTGCTGGCAACAAAGCTGCAAGGGCTGCTTTACCGGGAGAGGCACCTTGGGCCGGATCCATGGGGGATCTTGCTGTTCGAGTTTGGTAGTGGATCCCCTGGACCAGGCAGGCGATGGCGTTAGCCAAAACCAGGGGCGGGTCAAGAGAAACCCCGGGTTTTACCAAGCCCGCCCTAAAGCGGGGGTGGACTTGCTGGGGGGGAAATTGCAGGTCGCTTCCCTGGGGTGACTTTGCTTGCGGCCCGGCCCAAGGGTAGCGAGGTACAGAAACGTCAGACAAGGGGTAGTCGGGGAAGGGATAAAGGGCGGGGGCGGCCAAAAGGGGTTTGTGTCGAGAGGCGTAGGCAAGGGGGTCGTCCGGGAAACGGAGACACCAAATGCTTTCTCAATAACTAGACATATGATCCCGGGGGGGACGTTGGAATTTTCAAAGCTTAATAGGGTTTAGCGATCGGCCAACAACCAATTGTGGGCGTGCTGGCCCTTTAAATCAGAGGAAGCTGGCGCGCACGCCCCTTAAGGAGCAGGGTCTCGCGCCTCATCCGGCAGGGACACCGCACGGAAGCAGGAGCGTGGGCTGGTAAGTCTGCCCGCACCGGGGAACGAGTGCGCCCATGGCCCGACTCTCAGACCGCGGCGCCGCTTGTCCCCAAAGCCGGAGAGGAGGCAGACGTCCCGATGAGCCCGCAGCCCGGCCGGGTGGCTGCGGGACCACCGGTGACACTTACTTTATGCAATAAAATGGAAATTAATTATTTAAAAATCGTACAATGGGATTTTCTGATTTTTTTTTTTAGATCCGGTCACTTACAGTTGAAGCGTACCTACAATAAAAATTACAGACCTTTCTATTCTTTATAGGTGGGGAAAACTTGCAAAAAACGCCAGGGGATCAAATCTTATTTCACCACTATCTATATATACAGTGGGGAATAATATAATATATAATTTATTATGGGATGTGCAGATAACACATATTATTTTATGTTATTCTAGGTGTTAATTTACAGCAGCTCCCTCCCCCAATACTGTATACAGTACTATTGTTGGCGGTAGGTGCAATATGGCTAGTGTTGAGCGATTACGTTGGCCATCGAATCTCGTGGTCGATATTTACCCTCATCGACAAGTATTCGTGGTCGATGGGAGATAGACGATACCCTTAAAGCTTTGGAAGCAAAAACCTTTTATTCTTACCCCAAACAGGCTGGAGAACGGGAAATTAAAATCCCCAAAAGTCAAAAGGGTACGTGCTACACTTAGGGAACACACTTGGTTATAAAAGCCCCAGAAAAAAAATTACACACCCTTCACTATCCCTTCTTGCACCACCCCGCAAAAGAGCCTTAAACCTGCATGACCCACAAAATTTAAAAAAAAAGCCCGTAGGCAGTATGTTTGAACCACATTTTACTTGAACTGGACTTTGAATATCCCTGTCCTGGAACGCAGCATGGCCCCCAAAAACCTGCTTGCCCCCCAGTTTTTAAAAAGTCCCGGGAAAAAAGGGGGTCTTTCAACCACCATTTTAGTTTCACTGGAATTGCTATCCCTTTTCCTGGGCCACAGCATGACCCCCAAACCTGCAGGGACCCCCACTTTTAAAAAAGTCCGGAAAAAGGAGTTTTTTAAAACCCTTTTTAATTTTTGTTTCAATGGAATGGACTAAAACCTGTCCTGGGCCACACCCATGAGCCCCAACCTGCATGACCCCAGATTAAAAAGTCCCGGAAAAAGGGAGTCTTTCAACCACCATTTTGTTTCCCGGGAAACTTGACTAAAACCTGTCCGGGGCCCAGGCATGACCCCCCAAACTGCATGCCCCCAGATTAAAAAGTCCCGGAAAAAAGGAGTCTTTGAACCACCATTTTAGTTGAACTGGACTGGGATACCCCGGGGTCCGGGGCCCAAAACCCAATGACCCCCAAATTTTGCATGACCCCAGATTAAAAAAGTGCCAAAAAAAGGGAGTTTTTTAAACCACCATTTTTATTTTTCATGGACATTTTACTGCCCCTGCCCGGGGTTTTAGCGCTTCCCCCTCCGTTTTGTGCGGCCAATTGACCCTTTCATTTTGGGAAATTTACTTGGGGTTTAAACCGCTCCTGTTCCCCCCAGGTGCCTTTTTTTTTTGGGGCATTTTTTTTTTCTATTTTACTCAACTTTGCTGGGGAAAATTGTCTCTGTACTTTTTTTTTCTGTCTGTCCCCCATTTTCCATGCCCTTTCTGAATAACCTACATCTGGTAAATTTTTCCCTGTCCCTCCTTGAAAATTTCAGGGGAAATTTTTTTTAAACCGGGCTATTTTGTAATCCCGGGTTTTTTTGAAGTTTAATTTAGAAAAACTTTTTTTAAAATAGGAGGGAAAATCCCACCATGTTTTGTTTTCTTTTTTTAAATGTATTAAATGGGTTGTCTCAATACAGGGATTGCTAGCTATGTTAAAACAAAAATTTTTTTTATAATAGGACCGGGTAGTAAAAGCTGCATGTCACAGAAAAATTTCCCCCCAAAAAAATTCAAAAAATGACCATGACCCCACTTTTGCCCCTTGTAAAGACAAATCTCTTTTTAGAAAAAACCCTTTTTTTTTTTTATTTTTGGGGCCTGTAGTATTGTGATTTAAAAAGCAGCAGGGCCCCAAAAAATTTAAAAAAAGGGCCCCTTCACCCCACTGTTAAATTATTGTGAGGGGGGAAATGCCACTTAGAAACATTTCTGTTCCAAAGGACCTTTGATTATTGTTTGTATCCCCGGGAAACCCTTGCCCCAAAAAAATTAAAAATTTGATTCTCAGCCCCTTTTTAAAAATTTTGTGGGGGGAGAAATCCCATTTAAAAACCCACATTTCTTTTCCAAAGGCCCATGTTATTGCGGTATTTCTAGCAACTTACCCCAAAAAATTATAAATATGTTTTCCCCAAATTTTAAAAATTGTGGGGGAAAAATTTCCCAAATTAAAAAAGCCACTTTCGGGTTCAAAAGGGACCATAATTTTTGCTGTATCTCAAAGAAACCTTGCCCTCAAACCACTGAAATGCAAAAACCCTTTAAAGAAAAGTGAGTAAAGGGAATACGGTGTTGTCATAAAAACCTTGCTGTCTTTTCATTTCCCCCAAAAAAAAAACCCACCCAAAATTTGAACTTTTGGGGAAAAAGAGAATAAAAATTCCCGTAAAAAAATGATCATTTAAAAAAAAGTTTTAAAGAGGACCATTTCTTTTTAAAGGGGAGGATTGTGAAGTAAAACCGGGCAACTAATCGGGGGCCCTGGGAAATTTGGGGGCCAAAAACATCATCAGAGACCCAATGCCTGTTTTAAAACTTGATGAAAGTCAAACGTTTCCAAAATTTATCTGGGGAAAAAGCCAGATGCGTTTGTCTGTAAGGGACTCCTCCAGCTGTGCTAAAGGCCCGCCCCGATAAGGCTAGCTGCGGGCCAGGAAAAACACCTCAGGGCTTTGGCGAGCAAAGCTCGGGGCCATTCTTTCCATTTTGGTACCCAAAAAGTTATTGGGTCCGGAAACAATCCCAAAACATCGGTTTTTTGGGAAAAGAAGAAGTCGTGCACCATGATTTAAGCTGGTCTTGTGTGTTGGATGGGGTTGCCCGCATTGAATGCTTTTGGTGGGTGGTAAATAAGATTCCCAAAGAGGTCCCCCTTTAAAGGCTTCTCCCACCTTGCCTGCTGCTGCGGGCTGCTGCCGCTACGGCTACTTGACACTCTACTGCTGCCCTTTTCGCTGATTTTTTTCCACCGGGGACTTTTGGGGGGAACGTGAAGGGAGCCCACAACAGATGTCCCCAGTTGATAAATTCGCAAGGTCTCCTTTTCCCTGCATTTTACTCTCTATTTGGGTGGGGGGAAGGGAAAGTGCTGATTTTTGTTTTTTCCCGGGGATCCAGGAGGGGGCCCCCCAAAGTAACGTTGTTCATTTTGGGGCCCTTTAATGGGGGAAAATCATGTTGGAGGAAAGGGAAAGCTTCCAAGCACTCATGTGAGAAAAGGGAAAACCTTGTTTTCCCCAAAAGCTTTTGGGGCGAGGGAAACTACCCAAAACTCATCTTCCTCATTTTCCTCGGGTTTTCACGGCAACCCCCCTTTAAAAGGGCATGGACGTGGGTTTGGTCTAGGAATACCTCTCCCCTCCTCCCCGGGTTTCCCCCCCCGGCACAGCTTCAACACACCCCTGACTTCCCTGAGATGATGCACCTGAGAGATGATGGGGGCCAAACCTTCCCACTAGCCCTGGACCCAAACCCAAAGCCTAATGAAGACGTTTAAAAAGGTAAAAAATTTGTGGGGGCCTTGTGGATTTGACGGAAAAGAAAAGGCTCCTTTGCCCGGCTTCTTTTGTCCTTCCCCTCCGTCGTTTGGCGGGGGACCTGTTGTTTCGGGTTTGCCCAAACGTCGTTCCAGAAATAAGTTCACCACAATGCTCTGCTGAAAAGGGGAAATTGCCCCGCAATGCCCATTTTGGTGGCTTCTTAAAAACCCTGGAAAGGGGATGGTGAGAGCTTTTTTCACCTGCCTCCACTCTCAGGGGCTAAACCCCCGGGGCCCCGCACCGCTGCTTGTCAGGCCATGTGTAAACTTCGTATGCTTTAAGGGCCTTTTGCGCTGCTCCCAACAATCGGGAGCATGGGGGAGGGTGGAATTCCGGCGTGTTGCCACATCAACAATGAGGGGGTTTGACGGGGGGGCCCGGGAGCTGACGCTGCAACGCAGGGGGCCCGGGACGAAGCGGTTTTGCGGGAAGGCGGAAATTTGCAAACTTTAGACTTCGACCCTTCCTCAGCAGGCAGCCCAAGACGGGGTAGCCTTTACAAATTTCGGGGACGACAAGGTTCGGGACATTTTCCCAGGAAAAGGAATGTGCTCCAGTTTACCGATTTTTTAAGGGGGCCCAGCGGGTTTTTCCCCCCCGGGTTACCCAAAACCAAACCTTGTTTGGCAAAAAGGGTTTTTTTGGCCCAAAAGGCCAGCGTTTGCTCTTGTTTCGGAGACCCGTCCCGTCCTGCCCTGTGTGGGGGGAGGGGTCTCCAAGACAGATTAATTTAACCCACCCCTTTGGTTTCTCTGGGCCGTGATGCCCCCAGAGGCCCTTTGGGGGGAAAAAAAACCCCCCCCCCACCCCTTTGGGGTTTTGAAGGGGGGTGCCCCCGAGCCTGGGCACCGTCCCCCCCAGTGACATCCACCCAGCTCCCCCAAAGTGAGCGTCCAGAGGATATAGGGGCCCTTGGCCGTGCTTATAGTCCATGTTTTCGGTGGTCGATGGATTTTTTCCGGCCCAAAAGTGCAGAAAAACGCGCCTTAAAATTTTTAAGATGACACGTGGCTGGCCGGGGCCCAGGGACGGTTTTTTGGCAAAGAAATGGCTGTTTCAGCTTTCGGGGTTATTGGGGGCAGGCAAGGGCCATGACTTTGGGGGGAAACCCTTCTGTGTCCCCCAAGAGGGGAAAAAGGCAACATTTAAAAGGGGCCAAAACCCCTGGCAATGCCGACTTTCCCGGGCCCTTTTGGTTTTGGGAGGGTTTTTGGTTTAAAAAGTGTTTCTTTTTTGCTCCCAAACCTGGAAGACAGAAGGCTGGCTGATTGACTGGCCGGGTGTACGGGGTGCAGGGGCGGGCAAAATGGGGAAAAAGGGGGAAAAAGGGGGAGGATGGGTCTCCCGGTGGTGGTGGTGGTTAAACCCGGGCGACGGGGGTGGAGGCTTAAGGGGGGGTGATCCCTGATCAGACTTGAGAGAATGGGGGAGTGGGAAAAAAAAAAAAAAAAAAAAAAAAATTGGTGGGGGGCGGGGAGGAGGAGGAGGGGGAGAAAGAGGGTGTGACAGTGGTTTTGGGGGCCCCGGGGTCGGTTTTGGCCTTTTTAGCCAAGTGTTGCCTCAATTTCAAAATCCTGCTTCGTGAAAGTGACTAGAAAATGGTTTGGGGGGGGTTTTTCCACCCAAGGTCTTGCCTTTACTTTGCGTTTACGGCAAAAACGGCATATGAAAATGCTGGGGGGAATTGAGGCTTGCTCAAAGAAGGGGCCCCCCTTGAGAAGGGGCCTGGACTTTTTTGACCCGGGAATAAGCGAGGGGGGAAACGGGGGGTTTTCCCCTGACCGTTGGGTGGCGGGGAAAATAAACGCGGAAATTCTGCGACCGCCCCCCCACCTTTTTTAGGGGGGAACCCGTACTGACACTACCCCATCGTTTTTCCTCCTCGTCCAAATGATGAAGCGCTCGCAAGCAAAATTTTGCTGAAAGACCCCCGTTGGATCCCAATTTTCGTTTTATCATCATCAAACCCCAGGTGACTTTGTCGTCCCGGGGGGGCATTTGCAAACCCCGGAGTGCGGGGCTACAAAACAAGAGGGACTGCAAGGCGGGTTTCCCACCCCCCCGGGATTTTTGCCCAAATTTACCGGCTTCCTTCTCCTTCCCTTTATTGGGATCAGTAACTGGGGTGTCCCGAGCAGAGAAAAAACCCTCCTCCCTTTTGGCCCCTTGTCTTTTAAATGCCTTCTGACCCCCAACCCCAAATTTTTTTCATCAAAGAGGGCTTCAGAAAATGGATTATCCAAAAGTGGTGGGGGAAACGAGGGTTTAAAATTTGGGGTGCTTATGTGGCGGATGTGGTGTTGTGATGAAGACATTTTGGCCGTGACTGGTGGGGGACGGGGGGGAGGTAAAAAATGCTGGATGAGGTTTCATTAAAACCTTTAAGGACAAAATTGGCGACGCTGTTCGTTACTGAGATTCACAGGGGCCCCGAACCAAACGTGCAGGGCCCGAAGGGCCCGCAATGGGTGATCCGCTGGCATGGGGTTTTGTCACCAGCATGGAAGGAGGGACCTTCTCTCGTTCCCCCACCTCCCCTGTTCCCAACCCCCCCCTTTGTCGGTTAGACCTGAAAATTTGCTAAAGTTCCGAAAAATAAAAAAATTTTAGAAGGTATGGAAAAGTTTTTTGGGAAAATTTTATTAAAAGGGGGGCCCAAAAACACAGCTATTTTCAAATCCCCCAAATCAAAACAAAAAAATTTCTGGATTCAAAATTTTTAAATGCCCAAAATAGATTTTATTTAAAAAAAGCGGCCCGCGGGCCCAAAATGAAAAAAAAACGTATCTGTTTAAAGTTAGGATAATAAAAGGTTTTTTTGGCAGCTTAAACAAATTTACCTGTGGTAACTACACAATTGTGGATTCAAATTTAACTGGAAGGTGGTCTTAACAAAATCTGGGGGGGGCAAAAGTGCAAAAAAAAAACTTATCTGTAATGTATTCGGATAATAAAGGTTTTTTTGGCACCTTTCAATTCACCTTTTGGTGAAATTTTAAAAAAATTTCAGTATTTACATTTTAAATGCAAGGGGTTTCCCCAAAGAAAAAAAAGCTGTAAGGGGCGCCCAAAGGGGCCAAAAAAAAACAAGTATCTGGAAATTTTTTCGGATAATTAAATGTATTTTTTGGGACCTTTCAATTTTACCTGTGGTTTACTACCAAAATTTTCTGTATTCACATTTAAATTTAAAAGGGGCCTCAATTTAACAAAGCTGTGTGGCCAAAGTGAAAAAACCCCCCCTATCTGAAAAATTTTTGGTTTTAAAAAGGGATTTTTTACACCTTTCAAATTTAACCTGTGGTGGGCTACAAAATTTTTGTATTAACCCTTTAAGTGCAAGGTGCCTTCAAGAACAAAGCTTTTACTGCGCCCCAAAAGGGAAAAAAAACCTTTTCTGTAATGTATTCGAAAAATAAAAGGTATTTTTGGCCCTTTCAAAACCCGTGTGAAATACAAAATTGTGGATTCTAATTGAAAAATGCAAGGTGGGGTAAAATCAACAAAGCTGGAAAAGGGAAAAAATTTAAAAAGGGAAAAACCCCCCTAAAAAAAGTTTTACTGGGTAATAAAAGTGGAGTTTTGCAAACCCAAAAAAAGAGCCTGCAGTTAAGAAAAAAAAATTTTTGTTTTCCTAATATAAGGTTTTAGGTGGGGCCCCAAAATCCAGGAAATATTTAAAAGAAAAAATGTTAATTAAAAAAGTATTGCAGTGCAATGTCTTTTCACTAAGTCTTGGGGGAAAATTTATTTAGTATTTTTTAGAAACTTGTCTGTGGGTTCCCCGCGGGGGGCCCCCCCCCTTTCTCTCCACCGTTTTTCTTTAAGCGGTAGATGTCCTTTAAAAAATTTTCTACCTAACTACATAAAATCTTCCAATCTCTAATTTTAACTAAGTTGTAAGGATCCAGCTAACAGTGGCTTTTTTCTGTGAAAAAAATTGAAAATTTTGCTGAAACGGGTTTTGGGCAAAGGCAGAGCACACGTCCTAATGCTTTTGAGCGTGAGAGGCATGGGGCTGAAAAGGAAGGGTGTTCTATGTTTAAAAAGAGGTTTATGTGATTTTTCCGCCAATGCAACCATACACATCCCAGTTCCTTTTTGGGAGCAACACATCTCCCCTGCTCAAATTTTTTAAAACTGATTTGCTGGCCCCCCAAAATGCAGGAAGCGCCGAAAATGGCGCGATTTAAAAAGATTTATACACAGATTTTAACCTAAAATTAAACCATGATCTAAAAATTTCGATTTAAAAATAAAAACTGTGCCGATTTCAACTTTGTCGATAATAATCACTCAACACTAAATATGGCAAATAAGCTTCTGCGGACTATAATTTGATATATAGTTTAGAATGACCTTTGTAGACATATGTATGCTAATTGCGGACTATTTCTCCCTACCCTCACCAACAATTTATTAGTGTTGAAAATGGATAGGTTTCCCAACTTTAAACTAATGGTGGGTTACTCTTAAAATTTTATGGGGAATTTGCAGCACGCAGGGAAAATAGAGATAGAGGAGGAAGATGACTTGAATGACATCCTTCCTACTCACAAAAAATAACGGATTGGTGGAGCAGTGCTAAGCAGGGCTCTTGATTCATCAGCTATTAGCCGTAAATTAGTGGTCTTTGACACCATTCAGTTCTGCCTCCCCTCCAAACTTTATTAGCATGTAAGTGCTAGGAAAAAGGGGTTGCCTCCCTGGTGCCGAGAGCAAAATATAGGTTTGTATCTAAGCATGATTATGCTAACCTAAAATAACTTACTCCTTTGGGAGACTATTATATTTTATTCTAATCCTACCTTTCAAAATAAATAGATGCCTGCTTTCTCTACTGCTATTCTAAACAGAACACAATAAACAAGTGCTACAGGCTCAGTGGCTAGTGTGAAAATCAGATGTTTTATATAGCTAATGACATGGAAAATAAATAACGTAACTGCCAAATGTTTTAAACATGACAAAAGAAAAGAATTTAAACAATGGGGAAGATTTATCGAAACTGTCTAATGCTTACACAATGTAAACTCAGACTAGACGGTCTTAAAATGTGCCGGATATATCAATGTATGATAAATCTGGAACATGTTTTGTCACTTCTAATTTTACACAATTTATAAGGTTTAGTTTGTGCGAACCATTGTGGTACAGTTTCAGCACATCTTGGGTGTTGCTCATTAAGCTGTGCATCCTTCACATGAAGGCATGTCAATTTTGCTAAGCCACCCTCTGTTTGTCTGGCACAGAGCAGAAGGGGATAAATGTAATAAATGTGGCACAAAGCATGTACGGCTGTTTTTGGTGCAGATGCCACCAGAATTGTGGTGCAATTGCCATAGTAAATGTGCCCTACTCTGTTCATTTTTGTTAACACACTCTAAATGTATCCCTGTTTTACAAACAAGTGTTCTACTGGTTGCATAAAGCTGAGGATAGAGACTGCTGTGCTACGTACCTTTCATGAATCTGCATTGTTCCAACAATAGATGCGAAATTGGGTTAATTGAATGGGTTTTTCCACACAAGTGCCTAGAAATCAAACACCAACTTGTTAGATGAATTGATGCACAACAAAATGATCACTTTTTTTCACCCTTTAGCCTTGATAAATGATACCACTGGTGCTTAGAGACCTGCTTTTCCTGCTGGAATAGAAGAGAATGCTAGTTAAGTCCTAAGATGAATAGATGTTATCTTCAGCATACATTGGGGATCATTTACTGGAATAAAAAAGTTAAGGAAGCTCAGCCATTTTGTATGTGAGATTGCTGTTATCTCCATTCTTTAAACCTTGACTGCAGTGACAGGAAATAGAAACTTTTAGGTAAACTGTCCTGCTTTTAAAACAATTTCAGAAAGAAAGAATACTATGTTCAGAATTGCAGAAATCCATTTATTTGGTTGAAATGCCAGGTGTAAATCATGTGTGACTATGACTTTTACATCCTTTTTTAGATTAACTATATCCTTCTTAGCCCTGCAAGACTGAAGAGTATGTTGAGCGTTGACGTTGCACTAATAGAGCAGCAGAATACATGCTTGCTGAACCTGTACGTATATCAATCATTATTTTGTATTGGTTTTGAACTTTACATGGAGTTCAGGATTTTGATTGCTTTTGTTTGGTAATTTACCAGTCAGTAAACTAGGTCTATGGTATAAATGTAGAAAGCAGCATTTTCTCTTCACATCTATCCTCCCTATTCACTTTTCTTTCCCAGACTGTATATTATGTCAAACTCTGTTTCCTCTTTTACGTTAAATCTTTTGAAAGATATCTGGCAGCTTACAGCCTAGGGGAGTAAATCCAAATAAATGTTCCAAAAATGAGGCAGCCCTTGCTGACACCATTGCCCCTTTTCTGTTGGAATGCCCCCAGCACCCGGTCTGCAAGGCCAGAGCTCTCTTGATTTCTTCTCAATTTCCACTTCCAAGTTCATCTGCTGTAATGATTTTCCCTCTCTGCCTGTCAATCGTCATTCTGTTCTGTCAGAAGCAACATTGCAAACCACTTACAATTTTGATGTTCACCCCTCTAGGTTTGAACTGTGACCTAATATTGACGTAGAAGAAGGAGACTGATAGGAACAAAAATGAGGCAATAAGTTGTAGGGAAAAATGTGGTTACAGCATCTATGTAATACCATATATAAATCGCCTGTATATACTATATTTCATATTTTAGTTAATACAGTATGGTTCATTAGCTGTCAATGTTTCCTTATTTTACATAGCTCTGTCAGCTTCATTTGATAATCATGTGCATCACATTAATACATGATCTGTACGCAACAAAATAATATAACCTGTGGGAGTAAGTTGCTTTATTTTAGTTGCTTCTTGCAGAGCTTAAAGCTCCTGGATCCCATTGCAAAATCTGGAAGTCATGCACTATTTACGGTAATGGTATCCTCTAATATGGCAAAGAGGCCTTTGGGCCTTCAGGCACCAGTGACTGGGAGCAGTTGGTTTCTTTGCACTTGTTACAAGAATGCTGCTAACTGCCTGGTAATATAAAAAATGCTCAGTTGACTACAACATACAATTACACATAACACTGACCACATTACACAGATGTAGCAAAACTGAAAGTAGTATTCCTATTTTATTGACTAGCATTAAACATGTAGGCAAAGGTAAATAAAGACTTTTAACAGATATATTGCTGTTCTGATGTTGCTTTCCTTCAGAGCTAATGCATTTCTTATCTCCTGCTTGTGTACACAAGCTTCTCTTGTTCCCAACAATCTCCCTTTGCTCTAACAGGCTGTAGAGCCCTGGCCAGTATGGTAACTACATTACCTGCTATTTCTTATCAGTAAAATGGGAGCTTGTTTTTCTTTGTTACTGACAAACTTTAACCCTTTAAAGCTCTATACCCTTTTACCCTAATAGAACCTTCCATCACTAACGTCCCTGTAACAGGCTCAGCTAAAAATAGCAGATCTTATATGCAAATCACTGCTGTAGAAACATTCACAGCCTAACCAGGAAGTATTATCCTGAAGCTGCCTGTGAAGAGCAGGCTCTGTGAAACAACATCGTGATAACATCCCTTTAACATTACATTTACTGCATTATCATTTGTATGGCACAGAACATTATCTAACTTTTTCAATACATTTCAATACATTTCTGAGATAAGATATATCGCTCCAGTAAGCTACCTATGCCAAATAAGAAAGAACCACTTGTCAAACCATAAACTCCATTAGACCAATGAATGTGTCCTCTGGTATCAGGCTCTGAGATGTTAGTAGCAGATCCTTTATGTCCTTTAAGTTGCAAAGTGGGGCCTTAATGGATCAGACTTGTTTTTCCAACACACACCACAAAATAGTATTAAGATAAAGGAAATTTGAGATTTAGTCAACACCTCCATCTGTTTGTGCATTTGATCAAACCATTCCTGAACAAAATGGAAAATCCCATTATCCTGCTGAAAAAGACACAAACCATTAGGTTTTCATCTTGTGCAGTTTACTAGTTCAGGTGAGGCAAACAATTCTCTGGACTATCAGATGATCATGCACACATGTGAGTTTGATTATTTCGGCATGGTCACTTGATAGGCCTCCATAAAGCAGAGTTTAATTTGTAGCTGGCGCTATGTATACTGATAACTGAGAGATTGTGTCTTGTGAACTCATAACATTTATTACTGTGGTAGTTAGTTATCTGTTACCAGTTTGCTAGAGACCGGTTTTTCTTTTTCTGTTGCTTCAGTTCTGTCCTATTTCAGTCTTCTCTATCATGTTTTTGAGTTGCTTTGGTTAGGGTTAGCATAGGAAGGTACATTGGTAGGGATATTGTCAGGGGTAGGATAGAATCTAGGGTGTCTATTAGGGACCTAGTTATGCCAAGTTAGTTATTAGTTATTTTAGTGTCTTGCTATTGGATTCAAGTAATTTGTCCTTCTATCTCCATCTGTGCCCCTGTCACCGTCCGCCTTGCTGTCCATTGGGAAGGCTCTATATTTATTTTTGATACACGCGCTGTTTTCATACAAGACCCCCACAGTGTATGCATCCTTCTCTTAAACAAGCTCTTTATAGTGTAGATTTGCTGAACTGAAAATCCATGCTTCTGTCTTTTCTTAACTCTCTTAACTTTCTTAACTCTCTTCAGTCTCGTTTACCTTTTTTAAAAAATCTTTGAAACAATATTCCCCAACATTATCACAGGTTAACATGCTGCTAAAACTAAAATTTCATTTACCCCACTTCTTATTCTATTTCATATTTTTGAGTTTTTACTTCAACGTTTCTTCTGTCAGACTCTTAAGGGTGCTTTCACACAAAGCATTTTTGGTGTGTTTTTTGGCACATTTTTGGTGCTTTTTGGCAGAAATGCACAGCAAAAAATGTTGTGTGAAAGCACCCTAATACTTTAAAATCTATGGTCTTTAATCTTTGTCACCTACAGTATCTCCTTGGCCTTAGGTGCCCTTCAGCATAGATTTCCTTAATCTTCTTATCTCTCCAATTATGCATTTGGGCCTACACATGTAGCCATGTTTATTAACTTTATATTTGCTGATGATAATATCTAAGTTTTAGCTTTAATATTAGCACATTGTCCTCTGTAACTTTCCAACAGACATATTGCATAACTTAGATCTGCCAAACAATTTCTTTCTTTGTGTCTTCTCACCTCTGCCCCTCTACAGCTGTCTTTTATATAATAATTCTCTAAAATTCCCTTTGTTATACCACCAAAATCTCACAGACTCACTAAGCCTTTAAACAAACTATCAAAATGAATCTCTTTATACAACACCCAGCCCTACAATATAAGTGAGTGATACCTATTCTACAAACATTAAAGGGGACACATTGACATATCCTTAGACCTCAAGTTTCTATTCCTTCATGGCTTTACATTGTAAGCTGATTTGAACATAATCCTTTTTTATTATATTTGACTAGTGTTGAGCGATTTTTATCGACAAAGTTGAAATCGGCAAGGTTTTTATGGTGATCGAAATTTCCAGATCATGCGATAATTAAGGTTAAAATCTGTGCATCATCTATTAAGATCGCGCCTTTTTCGGCGCTTCCTGTAATTTTGGCGGCCAGCAAATCAGATTACAGAATAGAGCAGGGTGAGATGTGTGTGCGACGTCATGACTGGGATGTGTATGGTTGCGATTGGCTGGAAAAATCACATGACCTCGTTTTACATAGAACAGCGTTTCCTGTTTCAGCCTCAGTGTCTCTCAGCGTCTCATAGGGATAGGACCTGCGCTCTGCCTGTGGCCAAACAGCTCAGCGAAATTAGTCTATTTCTGCACAGAGAAACCTCTACTATTAGCTGTGATCCTTCCAATTTAGTTAGATTAGAGATTTGAAGATTTTATGTAGTTAGCTAGAGAATTTTAAAGCAGCATCTCCCGCTGAAAATTCACGGCAGTGGGCGCGGGGGGGGGGGGGGGCCCGCGGGCGAACACAGACAAGCTCTATCTATAAAGAACACTGGATAAAGTTCACCAAGACTTAGTGTAGACATTGTAGTGGAATATCTTTATTATTAACAGTTTGCTATTGAAATATTTCCTGGATATTGGGCAGCCTGAACTTACATTGGATACACATCATTTCTAGTAACTGCAGGTCTCTTTGTTAGCTGCAAAACTCCACTTTTATTATCAGTATACATTTCAGATAGGTGTTCATTTTCAAATTTTACCCATTACACCTGTGACTGTTGATATATCCACCTTGCATCTAAATTACAATACGCAATCTGTAGTCAGCACAGTTTGTTGTTGCAAAAATCCGTGTATCGTACAGAAAACATCACATTAGTGTTTTTTGACTTTTGGCACCCAATTGTTCATTGACGCGCATCTACGTAAATCTAGAACAGAAATTCTATATTCACCAGGGTGAATGAAGTGCAAAAATACGTTTATTATATCAAACATAACAGTTACGTATTTTTGACTTTGCGCACCAGCATTGTTCATTGACCAGCATCTACGTAAACTTAAAACAGCATTCTATATTCACACAGGTGATGAAAGTGCAAAAATATCATTTATTATACCAAAACATCACAGTACTGTTTTTTTACTTTTGCCACCAGCATTGTTCATTGACGCAGCATCTACGTAAATCTTAAACAGCAATTTCTATATTCACCACATGTGAATTGAAAGGTGCAAAAAATATCGTTTATTATATCAAAACATCACAGTTACGTGTTTTTTTACTTTTGCACACCCAGCATTGTTCATTGACGCAGCATTTTACGTAAAATCTTAAAAACAGCAATTCTATATTCACCACAGGTGAATTGAAAGGTGCAAAAATATTGTTTATTATACCAAAACATAACAGTTACGTGTTTTTTTGACTTTTGCACACCCAGCATTGTTCATTGACGCAGAATCTACGTAAATCTTAAAACAGCAATTCTATATTCACCACAGGTGAATTGAAAGGTGCAAAAAATATCGTTTATTATACCAAAACATAACAGTTACGTGTTTTTTGACTTTTGCACACCCAGCATTGTTCATTGACGCAGCATCTACGTAAATCTTAAAACAGAAATTCTTTATTCACCACAGGTGTATTGAAAGGTGCAAAAAATACCGTTTATTATACCAAAAACATAACAGATACGTGTTTTTTGGACTTTTGCCCAGTCCAGATTTGTTGATAGACACCTTGCAGTTAAATTTGAATCCAGCAATTTTGTTTTGATTAGAGGGATTTGAGATAGCTGTGATTTGCCATCTTTTAATAAGAGACTTTCCAAAACTATTCCATACCTTCTCAAATTTTTATATTTCTGAACATGGAGCGAAATGCAGGTGGTAAGCGAGCAAAGAGGGGGGTAGCACATGGATGTAGAGGTACGAGAGAAGGTGCTCCTTCCAGTGCTGGCGACAACACGCATGCCAGCGGATCGTCAGTTGCAGGACCGTCAGGCCTGTCATCGCTGGGTCAGGGCCCTGTGAATCTACGTAACGAACATCGTCGCCAATCTGTCCTTCAGTGGTTAATGCAACCTGCATCTAGCAGTCTTACCTCCTCGTCGTCGCAGTCACGGCCACAAATGTCGTCATCAGCATCATCAGCATCCGTCCAACATGAAGCAGCCCAAATGTCAACTCGTGTACCCACCATTGTGAATAATCCATTGTCTGAAGACCTCTTTGATGACAAAATGCGGTTGGGGTCAGAAGGCATGTTAAAAGATCAAGAGGATGATTTAGTCTGCTCTGACGCCTAGTTACTGATGCCATCAGAGGAGGTGATGGAAGCCGGTCAATCGGCACAATCCCGGGCGGTCGGCAACGCCTTGCAGTGTCCCTTGCTTGTAGCCCGCAGCTTCTGGATGCAGAAAGTCAGGACGACCAAGTCACCTGTGTTGATGATGATGATGATGACGACATTGCGGATCCATCCTGGTCTTCTCCGCAGAATTTGCTTGCGAGCGCTTCATCAGTGGACGAGGAGGAAGACGATGGGGTAGTGTCAATACGGGTCCCGCCACAAAAAGGGAGAGGGCGGTCGCAGAAGTCCGCTGATATGATTCCGCCAGCCACGGTCAGCGCAAACCCCGCTCCTCGCTTATCGCCGTCAAAAAGGTCCAGGACCTCTCAAGCCTAGGCCTTCTTTGAGCAAGCCTCTGATTCACCCAGCGATGTCATATGCCGCCTTTGCCGTAAACGCATAAGTAGAGGCAAGAACCTTAAGTGGTTAACCACCACCAACATGTCTAGTCACATGCAGCGAATGCATGAGTTGAAATGGAGGGAACACTTGGCCAAAAAAGGCCAGACCGACGCCGGGCCTCCAACCACTGTCACACCCTCTGTCTCCGCCCTCTCCTCCTCTGCCACCACCAAGCGTTCCTCAGCTGCCCATGTCTCTCAGAGTCATGATCAGGGATCAGCCTCCGCTTCAGCCTCCACCGTCGCCCGAGTACCACCAGCATCACCAGAGACCCATCCTACCCCTTCTCCTTCCGCCAGTTTGACGACCTGCACGCCGTACAGCGGCCAGTCTAGCAGCCAGCCTTCTGTCTTCCAGGTTTGGGAGCAGAAGAAACACTTTAACCCAAACCATCCCAAAGCCAAAAGCCTGGCAATGCCGACATTCAGGCTTTTGGCTTTGGAAATGTTGCCTTTCCGTCTGGTGGACACAGATGGGTTCCGCCACGTCATGGCCCTCGCCTGCCCCCAATACCAGATGCCGAGCAGGCATTTCTTTGCCAGAAAAGCCGTCCCTGCCCTGGCCAGCCACGTGTCATCTAAAATTTCAAGCGCGTTGTCTGCATCTGTGTCCGGAAAAGTCCATCTCACCACCGACACATGGACTAGTAAGCACGGCCAAGGCCGCTATATCTCTGTGACAGCTCACTGGATGAGCTGGGTGGATGTCTCTGGGGGTGACGGTGGCTCTCAGGCTCGGCGCACGCTCTTCAAAACCGCAGGGATGGTGCAGGGCTCTTTCCCCCAAGGTCCTCTGGTGGCATCACGTGCCCAGAGACACCAGGCCGTGTTGAAATTAATCTGCCTTGGAGACCGTCCACACACAGGTCAGGAGCTGTGGACGGCTCTAAGCAACGAGACAGAGCGCTGGCTGGGTGACAAGAACCTTGTGCCAGGCAAGGTGGTGTGCGATAACGGGCGAAATCTGCTGGCCGCCCTTAAGATCGGTAGGCTGGAGCACATCCCTTGCCTGGCACATGTCATGAACCTTGTCGTCCAGAAATTTCTAAAGAGCTACCCGGGTCTGGACTGCCTGCTGAGGAAGGCTCGAGGTCTGAGTTCGCACTTCCGCCGTTCGCACCCTGCTTCGTCCCGCCTGGCTGCGTTGCAGCGTCAGCTCAGCCTCCCCGTCAACTGTCTCATTGTTGACGTGGCAACACGCTGGAATTCCACCCTCCACATGCTCCAGCGATTGTGGCAGCAGCGCAATGCCATTACGCAGTACGAAGTGACACATGGCCTGACAAGCAGCGGTACGGACCTCGGGGTGTTGAACCACCGAGAGTGGAGGCAGGTGAAAGAGCTCTGCACCATCCTTGCCAGTTTTGAAGAAGCCACCAAAATGGTCAGTGCGGACAATGCCCTTGTCAGCATGAGCATTGTGGTGATCTTAGTTCTGGAACGATCGTTGGACACTCTGAAACAACAGGTTCCGCCAGCGACGGAGGAGGAGACGGACACAGATGCGGACACGGAGCCTTTCTCTCCGTCAAATCCACAAGGCCCGACAGTTTCACAATTTCATCGGTCTTCATTAGGCAGTGGTTCGGGGTCCAGAGCTAGTGCAAGGTGGCGCATCAGCTCTCAGGGTGCATCATCTCAGGCAAGTCAGGGCTGTGTTGAAGCTGTGCCGGAGGCAGCGGAGGAGGAGGAGGAGGAATTCCTAGACACCGATGTTACCGACGTCCCTGCCTTGGAAAGAGGTTGGCGCGAATTTGAGGCAGAGGAGGAAGATGAGGAAGATCAGTTTGCTAGTGCCCCTCGACCCAGAGGCTTGGGAAATCAAGGCTCCATCTCTCACATGAGTGCTTGGATGCTCCATTTCCTCCCCAACATGATCCTCGCATTAAGGCCATCAAAATGAACAACAGTTACTGGGTGGCCACCCTCCTGGATCCCCGGTACAAAACAAAACTCAGCACTTTCCTTCCACCCACCCAAATAGAGAGTAAATGCAGGAAATGGAGACCTTGCTGATTGATCAACTGGAGACATCTGTTGCATCTGCTTCACGTTCCACAAATGTCACGGTGGAACAACATCAGCGACGTGACAGCAGTAGAGTGCCAAGTAGGCGTAGCGGCAGCAGCAGGCAAGGTGGCAGAAGCCTAATGGGTGACCTCTGGCAATCTTTGTTTACCACCTCACCAACGCATGCAATGCAGGGCACACATCCAACACACAGAGATCAGCTTAAGATCATGGTGCACGACTATCTGCGTCTCAACACCGATGTTTTTGCATGTGTTCCGGACCCAATAGACTTCTGGGTATCCAAAATGGACGAATGGCCCGAGCTGGCTCATCACGCCATAGAGGTGTTGTCCTGCCCAGCAGCCAGCGTCATATCTGAGCGGACCTTCAGCACAGCTGGAGGAGTCATTACAGACAAACGCATCCGGCTTTCCACAGATAATATGGATCGTTTGACTTTCATCAAGATGAATCAGGCATGGATCTCTGATGATTTTTGTGGCCCCAATTGCCGAGGTCACCGATTAGTTGCCGATCTACTTCACATTCCTTTTCAAACAGAAATGGTCCTCTTGAAAACTTTTTTTTAAAATGATCATTTCTTACTGCAATTTTTATTCTCTTTTCCCAACAGTTCATTTTGCTGGTTTTGCTGTGAGGAGACTGTAAAAGACAGCAAGGTTTCATGACAACACCGTATTCCATTTACTCACTTTATCTTAAGAAGTTTTTGCATTGTCAATAGTTTTGAGGTCATGTTGCTGTGAGATACAGCTATAATTATAGTCCTTTGGAACAGAAATGTGGCTTCTAAGTGGCATTTCTCCCTCACAATTTTTAATAGTGGCTGAGAAGTCATATTTATAATTTTTTGGGGTCATGTAGCTGTGAGATACAGCAATAATCATGGTCCTTTGGAACAGAAATGTGGCTTCTAAGTGGCATTTCTCCCTCACAATTTTTAACAGTGGCTGAGAAGTCATTTTTATAATTTTTTGGGTCATGCTGCTTTGAAATGCAGCAATACTATAGGTCCTATTATAAAAAAAAATGTTGTTTCTAACAGACATTTGTTCTTCACAATTGACCAAAGTGGCTCAAGGGTCATGCTTTGAATTTTTGGGGGCATTTTGCTTTGAAATGCAGCAATACTACAGGTCCTATTCGAAAAAATGTTGTTTCTAATAGACATTTGTTCTTCACAATTGTCAAAAGTGGCTCATGGGTCATGCTTTGAATTTTTTGGGGGCATTTTGCTGTGACATGCAGCTATACTAGAGGTCCTATTCTAAAAATGTTGTTTCTAACAGACATTTGTTCTTCACAATTGTCCAAAGTGGCTCAAGGGTCATGCTTTGAATTTTTGGGGGCATTTTGCTGTGACATGCAGCTATACTACAGGTCCTATTCTAAAAAATGTTGTTTCTAACAGACATTTGTTCTTCACAATTGTCCAAAGTGGCTCAAAGGTCATGCTTTGAATTTTTGGGGGCATTTTGCTGTGACATGCAGCTATACTACAGGTCCTATTCTAAAAAATGTTGTTTCTAACAGACATTTGTTCTTCACAATTGTCAAGAGTGGCTCAAGGGTGATGGTGCTGTCAGAAACAGGAATAGGTAGGACACTGTTAATGGACACATATTGCAAAATGACTTGTATTTGCAAGATCTTTAACATAGCTATCAATCCCTGTATTGAGACAACCCATTTAATACAATGAAAAAAAGAGAACAAAGACATGGTGGGATTCCATCCTATTTTAAAAATGTGTTTTCTAGAATTAAAGTACTAAAAAACTTGCATGTACAAAATAGCTGTTAAAAAAAATTCCTCTGAATTGTACAAGGGAGGTACAGGAAAACTTGACCAGATGTAGGTTATTCAGAGGACATGGAGTATGGAGCACGGACAGAGAACAAAGTACAGAGACACTTTCCTCCAGCACATTGAGTAAAATGAGAAAAAGAATGCCAAGATAAAGGGCACCTGGGTGTAACAGGAGAGTTAACCACCAGTATTTCCAAGTGAAGCTCAATTGGTCCACACTCATACGGAGGGACAAGCGCTACCCAGGTATTGACTGTGTACTGAGGAAGGCTGGAGTTCTCACACTTCCGCTTCCGCACTCTGCTTCAGCACGACAGTTTTCGTTGCTGCGTCATCAGGGCATTTTAACCTGCGTGTTAATAGATGACGGACGCCAGCCTGGGCTCTCACCGCACTCACTGTAACTCCGGCCCTGGGTCATGCTGTGGCCCAGGACAGGTATAGTCAATGTCCAGTGAAACTAAAATGGTGGTTGAAAGACTCCTTTTTCCGGCACTTTTTAAATGTGGGGGTCATGCAGGTTTTGGCACATGCTGTGGCCCAGGACAGGTATAGTCAATGTCCAGTGAAACTAAAATGGTGGTTGAAAGACTCCTTTTTCCGGCACTTTTTAAATGTGGGGGTCATGCAGGTTTGGGGCTCATGCTGTGGCCCAGGACAGGTATAGTCAATGTCCAGTGAAACTAAAATGATGGTTCAAAGACTCCTTTTTCCGGCACTTTTTAATCTGGGGTCATGCAGGTTTGGGGCTCATGCTGTGGCCCAGGACAGGGATATTCAATGTCCAGTTCAAGTAAGATGATGGTTCAAATCATACTGCCTTCTGGCACTTTTCAATTTGTGGGTGATGCAGGTTTAAGGGTCAGGCTGTGGTACAAGACAGGGATAGTGAATGGTCTGTGACTTTTTTCTGTGACTTTTATAACCTAAGTGTGTTGCCTAAGATGTAGCACGTATCCATTTGACTGTTGTGGATGTTAATTTCAGCTTCTCCAGCCTTGTTTGGGTGTAATAATGAAGGTGTTGTTGCTCTCCCATAGACTTTAATGGTCATCGCTCATAATCGACGCTCACTATCGAAAAACCTTATCGATAGCGGCCGACTATCGACTATCGATCGATCTCGATAGCCAACGCAATCGCTCAACACTATATTTGACCTGTTATATTTATTTAAAAGTTAGTATCCTATATGCAGTAAATCACTTATATATTTGTGATGTTTTCCCATCTTGTAATGCGATATGTTATCACTTTTTGATTAGTGGGAGTCCATATTACTTTAATTGTTTTTGTTTGGACCATGTCGCTTCAGGCCCCACACTCCTGCAGGAACTAATAGCCTGCTCCATTCTCTGGAACTGTGTACTGAAAAAAATAGAAGGGAATACAATACTAACCCAGCTTCTTCTATCTCAATATTGGTGAGGGTCTCATGTGTTCAGCTCCCACTGTTCAGAAAGTAATGGCTCAACCTAGTGATATACCATCACTTTATAAGATAGTAAAACAATACTCATAAAAATAGTGAGGCTTGAACAGTAAACAAATCAATGTAAGACTTTACTGTGTGAATTGTTATCTCTGTAATTTATTTATTCACAGTAATGCAAACCTTCAGTCTGTGTATAATCCTGTTGGGCAGCTTACTTGATCTGAGAGCAGGATGCGATAGAGAGAGAGAAGCTGAGTTCTGTGACATATTGGTTTATATTATGTAAAGCAGGATTTCTGAGTGAAGAGGTGGAAATCATGATACAGGTCCCTAACCCTTTAGAGCAGACCTGGGCAAAGTACGGCCCCCGGGCCGCATCCGGCCCGCCGGCTCGTCGGATGCGGCCCGCGGCGTACCATGCCCAGGTCTGCTAATAGTAGCGCTGACGGCCCGCCGCGGCCGGGTATTGCTGAGAGGCCACCGCGGGCCGTCAGCGCTACTATTGCTGGTGATTTAGGCAGCTACACGATGAACTCCGCTCACCGCGCCGCTGCCTCTCCTGGGTGCACGCAGAGTAATAACTCTGTGCGGGCCCAGGAGCTGACGGAGGAGCGTCCCGGTGCTGGCGGCATGACGTCATCACGTCACCAGCCCGGGAAGCTCCTTGGATAGAAGATGAGCGCGCTCAGCCGGGAAGCAGGTAAGCCAGGGTGAGTATTAGTGTTTGTTATTTTTAATTTTGGTCATCAAACTATATACCTGCCTAGGGACTCACCTAGCTATCTATATACCTGCCTGGGGACACACCTAACTATCTATATACCTGCCTGGGGGACACACCTAGCTATCTATATACCTGCCTGGGGACACACCTAACCATCTATATACCTGCCTGGGGACACACCTCACTATCTATATACCTGCCTGGGGGACACACCTAGCTATCTGTATACCTGCCTGGGAACACATCTAACTATATACCTGCCTGGGGACACACCTAACTATATACCTGCCTGGGGACATACCTAACTATCTATATACCTGCCTGGGGACACACCTGGCTATCTCTATACCTGCCTGGGGACACACCTAACTATATACCTGCCTGGGGACACACCTAACTATCTCTATACCTGCCTGGGGACACACCTAACTATCTATATACCTGCCTGGGTACACACCTAACTATCTATATACCTGCCTGGGGACACACCTAACTATCTATATACCTGCCTGGGGACACACCTAACTATCTATATACCTGCCTGGGGACACACCTAACTATCTCTATACCTGCCTGGGGACACACCTAACTATCTATATACCTGCCTGGGACACACCTAACTATCCATATACCTGCCTGGGGACACACCTAACTATATACCTGCCTGTGGGAAGCCCTAACTATATACCTGCCTGTGTGGAGCTTTAACTATATACCTGCCTGTATGGAGACCTAACTAGCTATATACCTGCCTGTATGGAGCCGTAACTAACTAGATACCTGCCTGAGGGGAGCTGTACCTATCTAGATAACTGGCTGAGGGGAGCTGTACCTATCTAGATACCTGCCTGAGGGGAGCTGTACCTATCAAGATACCTGCCTGAGGGGAGCTGTACCTATCTATATACCTGCCTGAGTGGAGCTTGAACTATCTATATACCTGCCTGACGGGAGCTGTACCTAGCTATATACCTGCCTGTGGGGAGCTGTAACTATCTATATACCTGCCTGAGGGGAGCTGTACCTATCTATATACCTGCCTGCGGGTGCCTATATCTATATACCTGACTGAGGGGAGCTGTATATACCTGCCAGACTGAGGGGACATACATCTACATACCTACCTTACTGAGGATAGCTGTATATACCTGCCTTACTGTGTACCATCAGTATATATAGAGGTATATAGATACATCCCCCAGTAAGTTTCCACAAAGATAATCCCCCAAAAACGATTTTTTTCCCGTTCATCCTATGTTTTTATTAGTCCAGCCCCCCAAAACCATCGCACTTTCTCATGCGGCCCCATGGGAAAATTAATTGCCCACCCCTGCTTTAGAGCATCAGGATGTACCAGTACAGCAAATTCAATGGCTACTGACTGACAATCACAGCTGGAAACTGCCACTAGTGGCCGGGATACGAATTAGCTCAGGCTTTTTGTGTGTCACGGCAGCCAGGGGCCTAATGAAGGCTTCCAAGCCTGCCATGTTTGTACTCCTGTTGCCATAGGTGGGGTGTTATCAGTTTAATTCTGTAGTACATTAGTCATGTAAAAAAAATAAAAAAATATAAAATCATTACTAAGAACTAAAAAATAATTTTTCCATTTTTTCTGGGTGATGGGAAACTAAATAATCACAACTCTGATGTTGGGTATTTTTTTCTTTGTTTACATTTTTCATCCAGCAGAATAAACATGGTATGGTGTTAGAAAGGACTTTATGGATGCAGTGATATCAGTTATGGTTATATATGTAAAAATAAACCTTGCTTCTCAACAAAATGAGCCGTCATGCAGCCCTCCGGTAGGAAAAATAACAAAGTTATTGATCTAACGATTGAAATTTTTTTTTTCTTAAAAAGTTTTTTGCTTCTTAAAATTAGTAAAATATAACAAAGAATATATAATTTTGGTTTTATAAAATGTACACCGATCAACAAAATAACTTGATAACAAGATAACTTATCATTATTTAGTCCAATAAACTATGTAAAAATGCTCCCCCCACCAAAAACAAAATAGTAACTATGCAATTGTGTTTCTTTTAAGTTCCAGCCCACAAAGAATTTTTCTCCCTGGTACATCATACAGTTTATTAAATTGTACCATTAAAAAATACAACTCATCCCGCAAAAATATGTAGACAGAAAAATAAAATAGTTATGACACTTGGAAAGCGATGAGGAAAAAAACATAAACAAACCAAAGGTGGGTTGGACACTGATGTGTTAAAGGGGTTGTCTCGCCACGCTGTTTCAGAGCCAGAAGCAGATTCAGATGCATGCATGCTGTCTTGTCCTGATCAGGATGTGGTTGCTTCTATGGTAGTGTTTAACATATAAACTGGGCAATCACAGCTCTTCTAAAATCACTGACACCAGAGCAGGAAATCTTATCTCTAAATACAGAGCTCAAAGTAAACAAAGAAAGGAGACTAATTACTTGTGTGATATAACACACTCTGCTCTCAAGCTGACAGCAGCCTGGACAGTCATCCCTAATAACAGATGAGACAGAGCAGAGAGAGAAGGGGAAAGCAGGAAGGTAACCTGAGAAATCTGAGTGCACTCAGAGCTGATAAATTATAGATGATCTCCTCAACAAAATAAAAAAAAATAAAATAAAGCAATATATTTGGAAAGTTTCTTCAATTACCAGTCCCTATATGTGTAAAACTAATCTTTGTAGTGCGATAACCCCTTTAAGATACAGATAAGCCCAGCTTACTCTGCACATATGCAGTGACTGATAACTTTTCCTGCTTTCCCTTACTCTTTCAGTGTGTGTACAGAGCAAACTGTCAATCACTATATGTGGGTGTGGTAGGCAGGACTTACACTTTCTCTTTTACGATTCACTCTGCCTTTTACTCACAAATCCTGCATCAGGTCATATAAACCTATAAATCACAGAGCTCAGCTTCTCTCATTTTAGCATATCCTGCCTTCAGATAGAGTGTGAAAGACCACCTGAGAGGTTCCATTTAACTGTGAAGAATATCTTTTAACACAGTCCCCAAGGTAGCTGGTCCTATAATATACAAGTGTCTAACCATATGCTCTAACACTAGAGGAAATTTAAGTTTATCATTGTTTGCCTTTCTATGTTGAATACTCTGCTATGTTGTATAATATGGATTCAGGAATATGCTCTTGAATGTTTTTTCATTAATTACAACTTCTCTTTAAAAACATTAGCTGCCACTGCATTTTATTTGAATAAATAACTGCCTCCAAAACCATTACAATGATGACATTTTTTAATTACTAGCATTCTTCCCAAAACATGACAACTAAAAATCTTCAACTAAAATAAATATGGTGGAAACAGTGAGTTATACATACATATGAGAGCCAACTTTCCATTTGGTACAACTGATAATGATAACACACTGAGCCTTATGTATTACTGTAATCACAGAGAAAAAAGCGGCCTGATTACAAAAGAAAAAACAAACCGGGATCCACATCATATTTGATTCTGACTAAATTCATATTAGGTTCTGAACTCTAACACAGTTTTCATACGTCAATAGACGGTGGACAGTTGTTAAGGGGTTAAAGATGTTGTAAAGTTGAACTAGTTTTAACCTGCATCAGATTTATCAACACTGATAAATGTGGCGCATTTATATAATCTAACTTTACTCTAACAGACAGTGCTGACAAATCTGCCCCAATGGGTTTTTTCAATCTTTATCGAACCAATCCTGGATAACTCTGTGAGCACAACTAACAATTGGCAAATTGTATACCATTTTTTACAACTGCAATGGAATTACTGTAAGTCTGTCTTGTTCCATTTTACAAGATACTGATGGCTACGTACTGTAGCTCCAGAGTAGACTGACAGTTTCACATTTCTGCTATTCTTCTATAAAACAAGAACAGTCTTAGAAGCAACTCTTCATCCCAGTTTTGCTTTCATCATTTGTAGCCCTTGACAGCTTTGTCTATAGAAATAAAGAGAGTTAGATGCAATATTCTACACTTTTGAGAGCCAGTAGCTCTGGCTGGATTCTAAACAGAAACTGTAACAACATTCTATATTAGTGAAATATCACTGACTTCTGTATAGCTCTTTTAGCATTTGCAAATGTTTCAGACCACTAATGGATTGGAACACTGGGAATCTACTAATAGGGCTATAAAAATAACTGGATTTTACATATCTAGCAAGTATTCCTCATGCTTCTCTTCTTAATGTTCCAATTGCTGCACAACTAAGCTTGTAAAATTGAGTTAAGCAGCTGGTACATAGCTTCTCATTTTGTAACCTCATTTTTCTTTTACAGTAGGATGAGCCAGGTGTGGATAGCTCTTATTTCTTTGCATTGCGTGACATCAAGCATTACATGCCTTATCTTTAGGCAGCACTAATGATTCTGGATAGATACTTTCTGACTAAATTGTACCTTTCAAATAACATAAAAGTCTTTTAAAATGAAAAGTACAGTGAGCAAAATAATTCATCCTTTAAATATCTTGCGTTCACATCCTCATCTCCTAATCAGGGATATTCTCTATGCATTTTTCTTACCTCAATTGAACTTGCCTATCCTTTGAAGAACAGCAAAAGGTAGACAAAAACATTCAAAATTAATTTAAAGAATATTTTAACATAGACCAAAACCAGCATGAATATATTGCAGTAAAAAAGAATTTTTGATTTTTGTCATCTATTCATATTTGTACATTATTCCGTAAAACTTACAAGCTTCCCATTGTTAATTCAACATCTGCTGCATCTAGTGTAGTCCCTTTAGTCCAAAGTAACAGGAAAACGCAGTACCAGAAAGAATAGGAAAAAAAGAATGCAAATAAATGTCACTTTTCATTGCTCAAGTAGCAGCATTCAAAATTACTGAAGCAATTCTATCTGCCTACGTAAGCCACAATGAATGAAAGTGCAAGTAAAACCAATTCATCTTATTTACTGTATGTAGATAAGGTTTATGTATTCATTTATGATCAAGCCATTGTATTCGTTTATGATCAAACCATATTACTTATAATAAATGCCATTCTAAGATGGTAACTAATTTATGGTCATACATTGTAGAAGAAAACTACATAATCTCAGCCACCTTCTCACTCTTGGGCAGGGTTCATAAAGCAATCACAGAGAAAAAATTAATTCCACAAAAGGGTTAACACCATAAACAATTCCCAAACTAGAGACTATGAACCCACTTTAAAATATAACTTTTAATACATTCTTATTAAAATTCTAAACTAATCCTAACACAAGATACATGATATCACTAAGCCGGATAGGTATGTTGAAGGTATATAGGGGGAATACATAACAAATGGTATATAATAACCACAGGTCAAGATATAAAAAGATAAATAAATTCCCCTACATTTGCCACTATTATACCCTGACAAAGTAGGAGGGGAAATCGCCCCAAAAAGGGTGGCCCCGCCTCTCGGTGACTCACTCTATAGCTACACTGTGCAAATAAATGTCAGTGCTTAAAACAGTAACCCCCAAACAATTTTAATACCTAAAGGAATAACACAAAATAGAAACTATACTTAGAACCACACACTGATATACAGTACATACTATTCCATCAGAACAGGGCAAAGATACACAACACTACTGTTTCTTATACACTTATTCTATGATAACATAAATTATTATATCATTATTATATCAGTCTTATTGTCCTTAAAGGGGTTGTCTCACTACAAGGATTGCTTTTTATGTTAAAGATCTTGCAAAAACAAGTCACTTTGCAATATATGTCCATTAACAGTGTCCTACCTATTCTGAGATATTAACTCTAGTATTAGCTGCATCGGCTACTCAGGTCACTATAGCTACAGACCTGTTTGAGCTCTCCTGATAGGCTGCCAGCACTGGTTGCTATAGCTACAGACCTGGCTTCTACTGCAGTCTAGTAGAAACCAGTAAACACATCCCTGAATTCAAAATGAAACAAAGAAAACAAGACTGAGGTCAGATGAATCAATGTAGTGAGACAACCCCTTTAAGCATGGTGCATTCTTTTTCCCCATGAGTCACCGAGAGGCGGGGCCGCCCCTTTTTGGGGTGACCTCCCCTCCTACTTTGTCAGGGTATAATAGTGGCAAGTGTAGGGGAATTTATTTATCTATTACTTGACCTGTAGTTATTATATACCATTTTTTATGTATTCCCCCTGTATACCTTCAGGATACCTATCCGGCTTAGTGATATCATGTATCTTGTGTTAGGATTAGTTTAGAATTTTAATGAGAATTTATTAAAGGTTATATTTTAAAGTGGGTTAATAGAGTCCAGGGTTCACAAAGGGCAGCTTTGTGCTGTGTTTGATCCATTTCTTTCTTTTCCTTTTTTGTTTTATTCTTTAAGCCAAAGCCAGGTGTGAATGCTAAAGACAATATAAATGAAAGAATTAGGCTGAATCCATAACTAACTCTACTTCAGTTAGATATAGATTTTGGTTTGGAGTCTGCATTACCAGTGGTGACGTATGGTGAATATCCAGAAAGAATGTGCTGCTGATAATGAAAATCCTCAAAATTCTCACATTTCTGGCTTGGGAAAGTCCACAACATGTGAAGGAGATGTGTAAAGTCTCATTCACTTTTCTGCATTGAATCCACTGTAGAGTTAACTTTGGTAAGTCATAAGGATAAATCTGCAGTATTTCTATCACATGTGAATTTACCCTTAGGCTATGTTCACACAGCACAAGAAAACTATCATATTTTCGCCAGTTTTAGGATTCTAAAACCACCGAAAATACAATCGTTCAGGCGGCCCATAGGCATCAATAGAAAAAATGACCTGTAGTCTCCACAGGTCGTTTTTCTCTGCTAGTTTTTTGGTACCGGCGTAGTATACAATATGTTGTATAAACGCCGGTGGTTTTAGTTTTTTCGCCATCTTCCCTTACAAGCAAATATATAGGCCAACGGCTAAAAAAAACGAGAACCAACCGCGGTTTTTGCACAAAACGTGACAAAAACCGTGGTCATGCATCGGAAAAAAAAGTCTGACTTTTGGTTGTTTTTTGTCCTGTGCTGTGTGGATACAGCCTTACGGTATGTCCACAGAGGAAGAGTTTTCAGTCAGTTTTTCTGATGGTTTTCGGATTTGAAAGCCGTCTGAAAACCAACTGTTAACCATCCCTGTAGACATCAAAAGAAAATCTGCCCAGTAGTCTACACTGTATGGATTTTCAGCCGGGATGGGTTTTCGGGTGGAAGGTGCGCTATTCAATGGTAAAAGGGGATGGGTGAATCCGCAAACCGCGGACATACATGTCCCCCAAAACCATTCAAAATACGATAAAATACTGGCCGGATTCTTAAACAGAATCTGACTGGCATTTTACACTTTCATAGTTTGTAAGGCCGAAAAAAGACAAGACATCCATCCAGTTCAGCCTGTGTGGCCATACTCTTTTACTTTCACTTAATGTTTTAGCTAAAAAATTATGCACTTTAATTTTAGAGTAATGTTTGTTTCACAGAATGTAACACTTTGCAGTCGTGTACAGGGGTTGCAGGCCCCACTCATCGCACAGCTCTCACATAGACCTAGCAATGAAGGGATCACAACCAGCGCCTGCATAGGGCTAGTTCTGTTTCTGACTGTTTTAAACCGTTAGATGCCACAGCCATGGCATTTAGGTAGTGACAGAGGGAGGGGGCACCCTCTTTCTAACCATTGGCGCCCCACAATGTGATTGTGGGTTGGCAATGGTTGCCATGGCAGCCGGAAGCCAAATATGGGGGCGAGACTTGGCTCCATTATGATGATCAGTTTAGGCAACGGTGAGGCCAAATATCCGGTGGGATCACAAGGATATTGGTTTGTGGCTTCAGGTTATGGTGCCCACTCATTTTGGCCAGCCCTTCCATGATGGGGCTGGCTCTGCCAGACATTCTGGATGATTCGGTGGTGCAAGGGGGTAAGGCCAAGGGATCCAGAAACCAGGAACTTGTTGGCAGTTTAAGGAGGGACAGTGTAAGTTTGGGACAACATGTTGGTTCAAATATGTGTGTGCCATCTGTAATGGTTCATCATATAGGTCAGTCCGTTGAGAAAAGGAAAAGGCAAGGGCCCCTCCGGGAATAACTAAGGGGGTGATGCTGGTGGGGCTGGAGGAGGTTTTCAAGGATGGTTTTGTGATTTCTTCCCCTTCCCATCAGGTCCCTTTTACTACTAAGAATTTGTAGTCGACTTATTAATTCCCCCTGGTGGTGGCGAGAAGCTGATGAAGGAGGTTTCTCTGGATTGGATTTGGGGATCCTTACTCTTTGTTACCCTTGATTGTGTCACTATTAGGGGTGGTACTGAAAAAAGAACTGAATACATTTCGGCTTAGACATCACCTATCATTCTCAAGTGGGTCTTCGGTCAATGATGGGATTGCTCCCGAGCCTTGCTCAGTGGTCTATACCTCCTTTGACACGGCAGTACACTGGATCTGCTTACATGGGCTGGGGCCATTATGGCAAAATTGAGTCGACTTTTCGGTTGTTGCCAGTTCATCCGGATAGTTTGTGTTAGTTGGGTTGCAGTTGGGAGGGGTCGTTTTTCATGGACAGGTGTTTGCCTATGGGATGCCCGATATCCTGTGCATATTTTGTGACATTCAGTACATTTTCGGAATGGGTCATTCGGCATTTGTTGGGTCTTCCTTCCGTTATTCATTACCTGGATGATTTTTTGTTCGTTGGCCCCAAGGATTCTCCAGTTTGTCTTTCCCTACTTCGTGCCACGCAATAGGTTGCAAGGTGTTTTGGAGTTCCCTTGGCCCCTGATAAGATGGAAGGCCCGGTTTCTTGTCTTAATTTCCTGGGAATTAGCATCGATTCATTGTTGATGAAGTGCAGACTTCCGGAGGAGAAGGTAGTGGATTTGCGGCGGACCGCTAAGGGTGCATGTTCATTGAAAAAGATTCCCCTGCGGGATCTGCAGTCCCTAGTAGGAAAATTGAACTTTGCCTGCAGGATCATGCCCATGGGGCAGGTTTTTTGTAGGCACCTTGAGGTCGCAACATCGGGTGTGAGGGCACCACATCATTTTGTGCATTTAACGGCTGACTTACGGGACGACCTGCGGGTCTGGGATGGGTTTTTGGATCATTATATAGGACTTTCGCTGATTATGGCTGAGACCGTCTACAATGTTGAGATTGGCATTTATATGGATTAAGCAGGTGTCATAGGTTTTGGGGCTTATTGCCTGGGTGATTGGTGGGGCAATGGCCTCGGAAATTGGGGGGGGGGGTGGGTTTGTCCAGGAACATGGCCTTGCTTGAGTTGTTTCCCATTCTGGTAGCTGTTGAGATTTTGGGGGAAAGATTGCAGGACAGAAAAGTTAGGTTTCATTGTGATAACCTTGGCATTGTCCAGATGATTAATAGCTTGTTGGCTTCCTCGTCTCCGATGTTTCATTTCCTTAGACATTTGGTTCTTGGGTATCTAGCCCTTAATGCCGGGATGGTGGTGGAACATGTTCCAGGGGTGCAGAATTTGAACGCTGACTCTATTTCTCGTTTGCAGTGGGACCGATTTTGGGCCTTGGCTTCAGAGGAAGCGAGGGGGGGGGACCAGACACTTGTGGGGCGTGACTTTCAAGAAGCAGACAGATTGCTCCAGGCATCAGTGACAGGTGGGACCTGGGCCACCTACGAGGTGTCATAGCGCATCTGGGAGTTCTGGTTAGCAGGGTTGGGAGGCGTTGTGTCAATGGAGTATAAGTTGGAGGTTTTGTTGTCTTTTTTGAGTCATGTGTCTGCTGAAGATTGGTTAGTGTCTTAGGTGAATCTTTTTATGGCAGCTTTGGCCTTTGGTTTCAAATGGCAGGCGGCGCCGGATCTCACCAAGGAATTTTTTATTCAGCAAGCTTTGAGAGGTTTTCAGACGGGTAGGAGTTAATTGGATGGACGTCAGCTGGTGTTATTTGTGCTGTTAGAATGTTTGGGTTTGGAGCTAGGCAAGGTTTGCAACTGGGGTTTTGAGGTTTGTTTGTTTCACTTGGCATTCTAATTGGTATTTTCAGGACATTGAGGGTAGGAGAGTTGGTTTCTTCTAGTCGGGGGCAAGTGGGTGGTATCTTGGGTGAAGATATTTTGGATTTAGGGGATAGGGTAGAATTTTGGTTGCATAGGTCAAAAACGGATATGACAGGACGGGGAAAGTATGTTACAATGGGTGCGGTTCATGATAGTCATGTACCCAGTGCATTACTTGTAGGATTATTGTGGGGTGCAGCCCAAGAGAGCGGAGTCACTCTTGCGCCATGCAGATATTTTTTCCTGTCGCATTTTCAGTTCACGGCAGCGTTTGACAGATTTAGGTTTGGATGAAGGTATTTTTTCGCTTCTCACTCCTTCAGAATTGTGGCAACAATAGAGGCGGCAGGCTGGGGTTTGTCCTCAGGCTTAGTTAAGCAGATAGGGCATTGGGATTCTAGCCTCTATAGGCTGTACATTCACCCACATCTTGCATGATGGGACTGATAGTCATTTTGGAGGGTGGAGGAAATTTTTTCATGAAGAGTTACTGTGTCATGTGTGTCTTGGTTATCATTTGTTATGTGTTGCATTTTGTGTTTCTTTTGAAGGATCCCTGAGATTGGTGTGGATCCTTGGCCATTCCTATGTCCATTGGGGTGCACAATGTGCGGATCAGACAATGAATGGGAGACAGATTGGCTCTCCTCGCAGTGGTGTGGTGGATGGGTGTGAAAGGCCTGCAATGGAGAAGTGTGATGACTGAGGTGCATCGTTTTGTACAATTCGATTGGGCCCTGAATGTCCTGGTGTTACACACGGGGGTTAACAATCTTTCAGCCCGCCCCTCCAGGGAACTTATTAGTGACATACGTTATGACTTAGGGGGAGGCTTTATTTGAGGGTTTGGGAAGTTGGGGTCAGATTGGGATGAGTCTGCAATGCACAAGGTGAAGAGTTAATCACCTTTTTATCTTATCGTTTTCTTTGTTTTTGCTCTCACTAGTATAAACTCTTCAGTAATCATGCAGTAATTGGAAGATAGCCAAGCAAACTGTGTAAAAAGGCAAGACAGCAGGATCTGATGAGAAGAAATCCCGTGGTCTCTAATTTCTAATTCATTTTAGTAAAGACAACTGCATACATTCCTGCATGATCAACTACTATATTAACTGGAGAAAGTTATTAAGTCACACTTATGAAATAAGTAGGAATCTTTGATTTGCAGCTGAGAAAAAGATTTGCAGTGATGGTTTTAATTAAGGATGGCAAGAAAATGTAATTTATCTTAGGTATAAATCAGTCAAAACTACTCAGGACAACCCATGAGCTATTCATTTGAATGTCTAATAGCGTGACATCTGAGAATCTGTAATAATAACAATGGCCAAGTTGATTCATTTATTCCAACCTCGGTTGGTGGCACAAATTTGGTAATTAGAATTATTCCTGAAAGACTAAAAGAGGGTACTCCACATTAATTCAAACTTACACTCAAAATGAAAAATATTAATGAGATACATGAGTAGAGGAGATTTTTAAAGACCATATCTTTTGAAAATGACATTTTTTAATCAAATGTCCCCAAAGTGTTACATTATGCTAAGAAAATTTGTGAGCTACAGTATAATATGTTTGAAACTTTTGGTGTGCTCACTATCAGCATGGCTTCACAGACTGATCAGTGTTGGTTTTCATATAGATTGATGCAACTTTGCTCTTTTTATTCTTTTCATTCAAGCAAAACTAAAGTCTAAGAATCAAATTGCATTTGCAGTTAAGTGACAGTTTTTGATACCATTTTTGAAGTCAAATACAGCAGTGGCTCAAGAGTAATGGGAAATATAATGGTAGAACTTACGCATGGGCAAAGCTAAAAGCTTATCATGACTGGTGCAGAGGTAGAGCTTTCCTTCTCACCAGTGCAACTTCTTTGCATGGCTACCAACAATCTGTTACTTTCAGCTGCATCCCTGCATCTGTGTAAGTGAACCATCGATGAAACAGTAGCAGCCAGAGTTGTTCCTTTAAAGATTAGTGAGATGAATCCTAAAACATATGCTTAGCTTAAATATATTTATAAATTATAAATAACAGCATATCTACAAGACAACTTCTATAATATAACATATGTATAGACTAACCATAGTACTGCCACCAACGCCTCTCTCAGTGCCCAACAGACAGCTAAAGTGGTCCTACTAGTGCCCACAAAATACTACTTCCACACAAAGTAACAGTGCCACTTTTGTGCTCCATAAGTTAATCTTGCCACATTAATAGTTCTCCCTCTGTGAACCCACAAATGATAGCTGCCTCTGTTTTGCCTGTGTCCACGATAATGACTTTTTTCTATCCACAAGTAAGCTCTGCACACAAATTAAGAATCCAGCTGCTACTCATAATGCCCCTCTTTGTCCCCTCCAAAAAGTAATAGTGATCCCCTCACAATAGTGAATACCTCACAAGTTCTTTTGCCCACATTTTATAGAGTCCTCTTTTGTTCTCCATAAAGTAATAGTAATAATTCCCCAATTGAGCTTACCAAAAATGAATACCTCCCTTGTCCTCTAGAGTAGGACAGCTCTCCGTTGTACCCCAACCACTAGAGTAGGTCCAAACAGTTGTTACTCTCCAAATTTTAGCCTGGATATTCCGAGCAGGAAAGCTGCAGCATTTATAATAGCAGCAAAGCGCCTGAGATTTTAACCAATGTCACCGACACACTGTATAAAAAAAGAAAAACGTGTGTTATTTTTTAATCTGTAGAATGTCAATTTAGGTTGCAGAAACAACTAAGATTTAATGCTGATTATCTCCACTGACTTGAGTCAGGAGGTAAAGATCTGCAATAATAATGTTTCGTTGCAGAGTTTATGAGAAAAACCCTGCAAATTCACAGCAAAATGTGGAACTGTGATTTCAAACACCCTGAGGCAGACTTACTATAGCCTTTTTGACATAATTTTTGCATAGTAAAAAGACAGTATTTATGCCTTTTAGCAAAATTATTACTTGCTTTGGACATTGTTAGATATTTTTTGTGCCTCTTCCAGGTATGGCTTAGTGGAAAGGGGATTCAACTTGGGAAAAGGGGGCTTAATATGCAACATGGTGCCTCAAAAACTTTGACTAAAGTGTCTAGAGATGCATCAGATCTGAGCCAAAGACTGAGCCAAAGTAGAAAATTTGGCACACTGCTTTAGCAAGGCCGCCTCATTGACTTCTTCAGTTTTACATAATCCATACCAAAATCTGCAGCAGCAAATCCACAAGGAATCTGTACCACAATCCACATGGTTTGTGTCTGTGGAGAAATCTGAAGAAACAAGCACCTTTTCCAGGATGCCTAGATGTTTCCTTTTAAGGTTACGCACTCTGAGGACATTTTCATATGCCAGAAAAAAAACGATATAAAAGTCCTACAGCAGCACAGCTTGAAGCCACACATATAACTGGTCATGTGGTTATTATATTATCACAGGTTCTACAACCCAACTTATTTTGGGCTTTAAAAACCAAGCATTTTTGATGTTTTATTTTCCAAGCACATTGCAAGAGCCAGAACTAGTGGTATCATTTTGGAGTACATTAGGCGATCAGGAGGAGAAACGCAGCACCATTTCTAATTTATTTTGATGCTGATGGTGCGATCGAACATCTAAAAGTTAAAACAGCAGGGACCAGAGTCGACTCTGATCCCTGCTTTTAGCAGCAGTAATGAGCTGTAATTAACATTTTCCACCCATCGCATACAGAGCAGGCTCAGTAAGTTACCCCCTCCATATAGACTTACCAGCATTATGATGTAAGTTTATGTTAAATGTCTTTAAGGGGTTAATTATGCACCTGAAAATGAAAAAAATATACTGTATTAAGATAAAACAAACATTTAGGTTGTACCTTTTTTTTGGTACAAGTTGCACATGAAACTGTTGAATGAATTTGAGTTAACAATATTGAATAACACATCACTACAGATTTTAAAGTCTACTTGAAGTAAGCATGTTATGAAATAAAAAAAAATCATATCTTTTTCTGTTCTGTACCATTTTGTACCATCTAAAGGCAAATCTCCAATGTAAATATATAATAAGTATAATAAGTATAATTCCTGTTACCATTCCAGGATAACCATGCTATAGCATGGTATATAAACCAAAAAAAATCTCCCCATGACTTAAATAGCCATGTGCCATAAAAGTGTCGTTCTAGCATAGGTTTAGCCAACGTATTCACATTCAGATGTGTGGACACAAAAATATTTAAATCAATTCTTTTCATCTTAATTTAAAACACACAAAGTATTGTCCATATTTAAGGTACTTGCGGTTATAGCCCTCCTGCTTTTTGTTGCCAAGCTTGAACTCAACATACTCTGGGCACATATATGAAAACTGTCTAGGTCTTAAACTCACTTTGTTGCCCATAATAACCAATCAGAGCACCCTTTTCATTTTTCCAGAGCACTATATGAAATGAAAGGAGTGCTCTGATTGGTTGCTATGGGCAACAAAGTGAGTTTTAGACCTAGACAGTTTTCATACATGTGGCCCTTTATTCCATTATTTTCATGTCCTTAGTAGGTTTCTTTCCTAATAGAAGCAAAGAATTGTTAACTGACAGGCGGCCCGGCACACACCTGCATTCAACGTTTCAAAGGCTAAAACGCCTCCTGTTGTTGCCCTATGAAAGGAAATTTACTGCCACAAATGTAAGTTAGCCAGCATATACCATGAGAACATGACTGGCAACTCTGACATGGCTGGAAGTCAGCAGTAAGAAGCTGTTGCAAAGATCTCACTACAGTTATAGAAGAAGAGGAAGAGTTGCCCGTTTGTCTACCAAATGATGCAGTTGGAGCCATGTCTGCTTAGTGACATAACAATTGCTTTTCATTTATTAAGTGGGGTGGTTGCCACGGGGAGCATGGAAAAGGAATAAAGTGAGGGCGGTTTGGGCACAAAAGCCCTCTCTCACCTGTCACAGTGACCATCACTCACCAAAACCTCTCATGCTTCCCCTGGCCTCAGCACAGTGGTGGAGGGTACCTGCATTTTGATATAGATGTTAACAACCCCCAGGGTGCACTCCATAAGGGTGGGGCCCCTCTCCTGCGTGTTGATTTTTGCGGTGTTTAGGGGGGGGGGCCCAAAATTTTGTTGCGGGAAACCGGGCAGATGAAGAATATTTTTAAAGGTGAAACATGAACATCCTTTTTTTTTTACTGGCAAAGATATCACAGACTTTCTTTTGCTTTCAATTTCCCCTCCTTTCTCCCCAAGTGGTTGCAGCTGGCAGTTAAAAGTTTTCCCCTTTTAAAATACCACTTATTCAGAAAGCATCTTTGGGATTACAAAATAATTTTTACCCCAGGGAACTGAAAAAATCTATAATACTGGGTCTAGAGGACAGAGGGAAAAAAAACTGGAAAACCAGTCTGGGCGGTAAGGCCAAAAGGGGGACTTTCCCAAAAGCGCTTTAAATCTAGTGTACACTTGTTAGTTTTTCCCCGTCCCAGGGGTTTTCCCCCATCTGTTTTTTGGCAGCAAAATCCATCCAAAAATCGCTTTGAAAACTTTCCAAAGCTTTGGCCCCAAAAAGTAGTCCACCCACATACCAAACTGCACTCCCGGCAGAGGTTTCCCGGTCCAAAAGGGGTTTAAATTCCCCCCTTTTTTATCTTAGACTACATCTCCCACCCACACCCGATCACTAAACTGAACTGACCCCTATTAAATTTAAATTTTAAACCTAATTTTTAAACTTTTTTAGGTTTTCCCACACCTAAACCCCCCCTCCCCATTTAAAACTCCCTAGCAACTAGCTCTCTAAAGACTGCAGGGTGAACACTTTTACAAAATCACAGGAAATTAGGAAAACTTTTTAAAAGTACTTTTAACCAAAGGGGCCGGGCTGGGGAAAAAAAATCAGCCCTGGGACAAAGCCCCCCCAAACCCACATAAATTTTCCGCTTAAAAAAAAATTTCCCTTTTTTTCCAAGCCTCGCCACTTCTAAAATAAACTACAAATATAAAGGGCTTTTTACACAAAGCATTTTTTTTGGTTTTGGTTTTTTTTATTTTTTTTTGGGGTTTTTGCAGAAAAAGGGAAGTAGTTAAACTGTACATTTCTGCCAAAAAACGCATCAAAAAAAAAAATCCAAAACCGTTTTGTGTGAGAGAACCTAAAACTAAAACAAGAAACAGGGTGCAGAAAAAACCCTCTTTACAGAATCAGGGTGCGCTTTTTTTTAAAATCCGGGACCTCCCACACTGACCAAATATACAGGCATCAACATAACCTACAAACAAAACCCCCCAATCAAAACCCCCAGATAGGGTCACCATCACTGAATAAGCACTGATTCAACCCAGAAAAAAATACTTCCCGGGCGCAAGACTTCCAAGAGCCATCATCTCGAAGGAGTTTTTTTTTTTTTTCCCTTTCTTTCCCCCATCCTGGCCCAAACCTTCATGATGTCTTCCCTTATGAGTCATTCTCTTCCCATTTTTTTTCTCCGTCCAGTACAGCAATGCAATGTCTTCTTCCCCCGGTCCTACTCGTCCCCTGTAGAATTTACCACAAATACATCTTAACTCCACTCTTATCAGCACATTTCCCTTTCAATTCCAAATCTGTACAAGCTCCCTATCCATAGAGCCCCAAATAGTAATAGTGCCACCCCTATGGTGCATCACACATTAAAAATTAGTAAATTGTACCCCAAACAGCGAATGTTACATCCAAAAGATTAGAAATTAAAAAAATTATATCAGTGGCATGTAAATAAGTAGACCCCCATTAGGTAGATATTCAAGCCCCTCTATTAGGCAGGTAAGTATATAGACCTCCTAAAACAGGTAGCTAGGGCTGTCCCAGGTAATTAGCCAGGTAGGGCCGGTGAATTAGCCAGGTAAGGCCAGTAATAAAGCCGTAAGGGCTAGTTCTTAGGCAGAGGCAGGCTATTCTTAGGGCAGCATGGCTACCTAGGAAGGCAGGGCAGTTTTCTTTGGCAAGGCATGGGCTAGTTATTAGTCAGACAGGGCTAGTATTTAGACAGGCAGGGCTATCTCAGTCAGGCAGGGCTAGTATTTAGACAGGCAGGGCTATCTTAGTCAGACAGGGCTAGTTTTTAGGCAGGCAGGGCTATCTTAGTCAGGCAGGGCTAGTTTTTAGACAGCAGGGCTACTTAGTCAGAACCAGCAAGTTTTTTAGCCAGGCAGGGCTATCTTAGTCAGACAGGGCTAGTTTTTAGGCAGGCAGGGCTATCTTAGTCAGACAGGGCTAGTTTTTTAGGCAGGCAGGGCTAGTTCTTAGGTAGGCAGGGCTAGTTTTAAGGCAGGCAGGGCTACCTTAGGCAGGCAGGGCTAGTTTTTAGGCAGGCAGGGCTATCTTAGTCAGACAGGACAGGGCTAGTTATTTGTAGGCATGGCAGGTCTAATCTTATCCAGACATGGCTAGTTCTTAGGCAGGCAGGGCTATCTAGGCAGACAGGTCAAAATTCATGGGCAGGCAGGGCTAGTTTTTTAGGCGGCAAGGCTAAGTTCTTACGCAGGCAGGGCTAGATTTTAGGCAGCAGGGCCACCTTAGGCAGGCAGGCTAGTTTTAGGCAAGGCAGGGCATCTTATCAACCTGCTAGTTTTTAGGCAGGCAAGGGTCTATCTTAGTCAGACAGGGCTATTCTTCACGAGCAGGGGCAATCTTAGTCAGCAGGGCTAGTTTTTAGACCAGGCAGGGCTATCTCAGTCTGGACAGGGCATGTATTTAGACAGGCAGGGCTATCTCAGTCAGGCAGGGCTAGTATTTAGACAGGCAGGGCTAGATTATTCAGACAGGGCTAGTGATTAGGCAGGCAGGGTTAGTTCTTAGGCAGGCAGGTGCTAGTATTTTAACAGGCAAGGACTAATCTTAGTCAACAGGGCTAGTTTTTTTTTAGGCAGGCAGGGCTTCTCTTAGTCACAATGGGCTAGTTTTTAAGGCAGGCCAAAGGGGGGCTATCTTTAGTATACAGGCTAAGTTTTTTAGGCAGGGCAAGAGGGCAATTCAATAAGGTAGTCAGGTGCTAGTTATTACGGTAGGACAAGGGCAACAAAGGCAAGGCAGTGCTAGTTATTTAGGCAGGCAGGGCTATCTAGTCAGACATGGGCTAGTTTTTTGGCAGGCAGCTCACTAAATCAGACAGGGCTAGTTTCATAGGCCGTGCAGTGCTAATCTTAGTCAACAGGGCTAATCTTTAGGCAGTCAGGTGCTAGTTTTAAGCAGGCAGGGCTAGTTTTCTTAACGCAGGCATGGCTAGATTTTAGGCAGGCAGGGCTACCTTAGGCCAGGCAGGGCTAGTTTTTAGGCAGACAGGGCTACCTTAGGCAGGCAGGGCTAGTTTTTAGGCAGGCAGGCAGGGCTACCTTAATGGAATTAATAACCATGAATGAGGAGAAAAAAATAGAGGAAATATAACAGGAAATACAAAGATTGGACAAGGAACTACAGTCATTCCAGGACATTTCTACCTTTCAGAAGGACCAGAAATGTATAAAAAGACAAAGGCGACGATGTTAATGATCGGGCTTTTCGCGCCGTTTTTTTGTGGGTAACAGCGCCTCCCCAGCCCGAATACCCGCTGTCGGCACGCGGAATTTCAGTGTTAGGCGCAATGTTCGCCACTTTTCAAGAGCTGCGCCCACGCAAGAAAGGGGGGGGGCGCAGTTGGGGCGCGGTGTGGGCGCGGTGTAGGTCGTGTCCGGGCGGGACGCATGCGCGCTCGAACAAACTCCGAGGCATGTACGATTGGCGAGTCGGCAAAGCGAGGCGCAGTGCAAGCGCTCGGCAGCTCCCGGACAGGCAGACCAGTATTTTCTAAATTCCTCCGACAGAGGCAAAGTGAAGCAGGATCCGAACATCGAGAAGCAGATCGAAGATCGCGACAGCAAATCTCGGCGCTCTCCGCACCGTGCGCAGGAGTAAATGATTCCGTAAAAAAATCGCCGGCCTTTATAAGGCGGAAAACAGTATCATGAAAAGAGCTGAACGTAAAAAATAAACAAACTTTATTTAAAAAAAACACTTTTCCAAAACTCGAGTAACGCCGAATATCTATATTTATGATATTGGAAATTGCCGGAAATACAGTAATTCAAATTCTGAAACTATTCTCATTGGACCATAACCAGCCAATCAGAATAGGAGTGAACAGTGAACCATTAAAACCTATGGGGAAGGATTGACAACATAATCCACGCGGGATAAATTCCAAATACGTAAGAAAGACAGAAAAAGAGCTGATTGGCTGATTAGCGGGGACTTGGCTAGCTAAGGCCATCAGAAATAGGAGTGACAAAGTCCCCTCCTAGTCTATGGAGAAGTTTAGACCAATCCAGAATCCACGGGGATAATTCAAAATACAGTAAACAGGAACAAGAAAAAAAAAAAGAGCTGATTGGCGAGCTACGGTGGCCTTGGCTATCCCACCAATCATGAGTGGTGCGAGCTATCCCTACATCTCCATTATAAGACTCGGAGAGAAGGCGCTCTGAAATCTCGGCGCTCACGCCGTGCGCCAATGACGTATTAATCAAAAAAATTATTTTTATTACGTGTCAAAACACATTATCCATGATAAAATCCAGAACCCTTTCTATACAAATAAAGCAGTCAAAAACCCTAACACGCTGTTTGTCGCCGAGACTCCGCGCTACATAGAGGGAATTGCAAATAGAGAAATCGCCGGGAAATACAGTATTCAAATTGTTTAATGCTATTCTCTTGGTCGGCATAAACCAGCCCAATCAGAATAGGAGCGACAATGTCCCATTATAACCTAAGGAGGAGAACTTGACCAATACCAGAATAGGAGCGACAATGTCCCCATTATATCCTATGGAGAAAAATTGACCAATCAATATTCAAAGGCGGGACAGTTCAAATAGTAGTAAAAAAATCAGAAACGAGCAGATTGGTTGAAGCGGTGCCGGGGGCCTCGTCCAGCTTAGCCAATCAAGCGCAGCTACTTTTCCATAGAGTACTTTGGGGAAAAGAAAGTTCTGAGCGCCGCTCTGTGATTGGCTAAGTTAAAAGAGGTTGCCGTGTTAGGGGCGTGGCCTGCGCTTGAAGATGCGGACGCGTGTTAAGGACACCTCAACCAGCGACAAGATATCTCGGCTAAACTAAACCCCTAGAGATCGTCTCTGGACCCACTACTTCCCTCAGAGAGAGGTGAAAACCCCCGAACTTGCCTGACCAATTCCGGCTCCTTAAAGAATTCCTGCCAGTCGAGAATCTACAACGCTGAATCTCGGCCTGCAGCTGCGCGCCATTACCCATAGCGGAGACAACCCCGGCTCCATCCGCACGCAGCCTGCCCCGACATATAACCTTCAAGGCGGTCCGCGCGACCATCCAGACCTCTTGCTTGTGCCTCAGGAGCTCCGGTCAGCGAGACTCCGATCAGCGACACTCCGGTGGCGGATATCCTCGCTCCCCCCGCTGCACGTATAACCGGCGGACATCTCGCTCTGACTGCAGGAGCGTTGCTAGGCGCCACTACTCATAGTGAAAGATAGTCCGGCGCTCTCCACACGCAGCCCGATCCTATACTCTGACTTCAGTGCGGTACACGCGACCATCCCGGCTTCTTACCTACATCTCAGGCGCTCCGGTCAGCGTTGCTTCAGGGGTGAGTACTACGGCTCCCTCCCCTGCACCTTCAGCCGGTGGCCGTTCCACTCCCTGACTGCAAACGCGCTGCTACGCGCCATCACACATAGAGGAGGGTGACCCGGTGCTTTCCACGTGCAGCTTACTCCCACACACGGCCTTCAGCACAGCACCCGCGATTACCCTGGCCTCTTATCTGCTCCTCAGAGGCTCCAGTCAGTGTCACTCCGATGGTGAGTACTGTTGCTCCCCCTCCTACATGGTTATATGGCAACCACCTTACTCTGGAGAGAAATAGAAACACATAGGCCTGACAAAACAGCCCTAGTTCACCAGAGCAATTCTACATGCTGCGGCAATACCCCGGCGAACCCTGGCCTGCATACTCAAGGCCACACATCATAGCCCGCTTCTAAATCAGAACCTGCGGCCATCTTGAATATACTGCTACTGGCTGCCAGACCTCACGAATTCGTGCTTACCGGCCTAGCTGATTACTCGTGACTCTTGCCTGTTTGCACCTTTGAGCCCCCTTTCTGGAGTGCTTTTTCTCGTGCACACCGCTCATACACAAACAGTCGTCAACCATCTTGTCCAAAGAAGTACATACCACCACTCGAATGGAGCCGAAGCTAGACCAGTTCACAGCTTCAATAATCAATCAGTAGCTTCCATACGACAACTCACAGTACACTCCCTTTATCAAACCTGCTGTGAAGCTCTGGACACGGGCAAGACACAGTCTCTCAACTCTCCCATCCCAAGGTTCCCAGCCCCACAACGGCTCCTAGTTCGAGCGCTGCCTGCTTATCTTTGATCATACCACTATTATTCTGGCATCCTAATATATGTCCATAAAACCCGTACCTGTCCAGGTGGCACTCTTTCTAGACAAACCCAGGCTCACAAAAAATTCTCACTTTGAGATAGCGCACAACCTTCCTATAGGCTTTCCCTAATTACTAATTCACGAGCCGTCAATAAATCCTGTACGCCTACTTACAGAACTGAGAAGAAGAGGAAAAATAAAAAAGGGGACTCAACCGATCTAACAACTCTTACCTGTAACTCCTGCCTTTACCAACCACGTGATAAAATGGGTGGTACTTCCAAACGAAACCAAACTAAGAGGCCAGCCAAACTCACTGAATTCTTCCACCAGCCTTCGCAATCTAGACCCTTGAGAGGAGCCCTTAGTCTTCCTCCCTCATCGCCCACTCCCTCCCATGCTGAATCAATCGACTCGGAATTCCAAGACGGCCCTGGAAAATCCAACAGCACAGAGTCCACCCTCCGCCAACTGTTTTCCTCCTTTAGAGAACACCTACAGAATGATTTCAAGCAGATGATGAAAGACTTTAGGGGAGACATCCAATCCCTGGTCTCCAGGACAGACCACATTGAAGCTAAAATGGCTGAATTCGCCACTTCTCACAACCACCTCATAGACTCACATTCGGCTCTAGAAGAGGAAGTTCAGAGACTTTCATCTAAAGTTCTCGACTTGGAAGATAGGTCTCGTAGATCCAATATCCGTATTAGAGGCATCCCTGATGATGTTACCTCGGAAATATTACTTCCCTTTCTTCTCCAAGATCTTATAGCAAAAGTACTCCCCTGAGGCACAACATTTGGATCTTTACATTAGAACCGCATACAAACAGGCCTCCCTATGCCCAAGGCAAATATCACCCTCGCTCCCCAGCGTGATGTTATCGCTAAGATCCACTTCTACAGCACCAAGGACAAACCTGCTCAGGGCTCACGTTCAGGGTCGCCCTGCCAACAGATTTAAAGATCTCTCCATTTTTCCAGACCTCTCAGCAGCAAGCGATGCTCCATCTAAAGAATTTCCCCTTAAACTAAAGTGCTCCGGAACACTACATCCCCTATCATTGGGGCTTCCTGTTACGCTTAATCCTCTCCTAAAGACAATAACACCGTTGTCTTTACCCTCCCCCATCATATTAGCGAGACGCTCTTCAGTCCTGGGTGCCTCCTAACTGCCCCTGCCAATACTCTCCTCTTTTCGTAAGGGTAAAGAAAAACCAACCCACCCGATTTCACCTCTCTGGCTGAAAAGATAGCAGACGCCGTCAAGCTCCAGTGGAACTGATCAATGGTTGAGACACTCTCTTGTCTGCTAGGGGCATACTTCCAGTTCAGCTCGCTCCCGTCGCCTCCAATTCATCTAGAGTGATCCGCCCTTGGGCGTCCATGGACGCGGGACCTGGTACCCCATCACACATGTACCCGGGTGGGGGGGGGGGGATCAGGGAATAAACTCTTGTTTCCAATCTTTTTTCTGGCCGTATTGGTTCATAAAATCTGTTCCAACTACACTAGTTTGTGTTCATGACGCTACCATGTTCCTACCTGCTATACCCTCGAATTTACTACAATTGCTCTTCTACCTGTACTCTTTGTCTTAAACGTCTGTGTGGTAAAACTAGACATTCCCTATTGTGGTCATGGGGATTAAGTTTCTTTCTATTAATGCCAATGGCCTCAATTCTCCCTTTAAGAGGTCACTCTTTTGGAGAGATTGCGGTTAGTACCTGAGCAGACTTGCTGAGCGTGCAGAGACTCATCTGAAGTCATGATGACCTTTCGCTTAAGACATAAAAAGTTCCCGACTTCCTTTTTTGCCTGCTCAGACTCTAAGACGGCAGGAGTAGCTGTATTCATTAGAGATACTGTAACATTCACCTTAATCTCGTCAGAAATCGATCCAAAAGGTCGTTATATCATCTTAAATTGCTCCCTTGACTCTGTTGCATGCACTATAGTCACTATATATGCTCCTAATCAACGCCAACTATCTTTTATCTACAAAACGGTGGCCAAGGCCAAAGACTCAGCTAAGAGCCCACTAATTATTTGTGGAGATTTTAATATTGTAGTAGATAACGTTTTTGATAGATCCCGAGGTGCCATGGCCAAAACACCAGATCTGAAGTCCTTCCTGCTAGAAGAAGACCTCCATGACCCCTGGAGATATCTCCATACCTCAGAGGTTGACTACACCTTCTTTTCAGCAGCTAAACTCTCACACTCCAGGATAGACCTCTTCCTAGTCGATAAAGCAGCTCTTCTCAATGTAGAATCCACAGAAATAGGCTGTGCCACCTGGTCTGACCATGCGCCAATCTTCCTGACCCTTAAAAGCAACTTCTCCCCCCCCCTTTCTCTCCTTGGAGACTCAATAACTTCCTCTTAAAAACATCACATATAGTCTCGACTATGCAGAAATCCTTGAAAGAATTTTTTCATTTTAATGCTGATTCTGTCGATAATCCACAGATTGTATGGTGTGCCCATAAGGCCTTCATGCGAGGGGTCTGCTTGAGGATTGCTGCTCGGGAGAGACGTAGAAGAGAGAAAGAGCTCAATGACACATTAAATAATATCAAATCTCTAGATGCTCAACTCAAAACTGCTCCAGACCCGCTAATAAAAACCAAACTTAACAAACTAAAAAACAAACTACGAATTATACTTTTCCAGAAATATGAACACCATCTCTCCAAGCTGAAAATGAATTTTTACTTGCAAGGAGACCGCCCAGGGAAATTGCTAGCACGAAGGGTTAAAAAACTACAGGCCAAATCAAACGCATCATACATTACTTGTCGCTCCAAAGGCAAAATTTATGACCCCCAAAATATGGCAAACGCCTTTGCCGACTACTATCAATCACTCTATAATCTTAAGGACGATCCCACTGTACCTCTCCCTTCCAGTGCAGACATAAACAAATTCCTAGATATTACCGCATTACCCACCCTTTCCTCCACGCAACTAGAAACTTTGAATACCCCGATTACGGACTCCGAAATCAAACAAATGATCTCCCAATCCAAAACAAACAAATCCCCTGGCCCAGACGGCTTCTCCAACGAGTATTACAAACTTTTTGCCGAACTCCTAATCCCTCACTTAAAAAACGCCTTTAGCTCGATAATGCTCTCGGGTACACCCCTCCCTGAGCTTTTATTGGCAACCATCTCCACCATCACCAAACCAGGTAAACCATTAGATATTGTCTCCAATTACAGTCCCATCTCACTTCTCAATAATGATATCAAACTGTTCTCTAAAATTCTAGCCCATAGGTTGAATGCCATTCTTCCTCACCTCATTCACCCTGACCAAACAGGATTTGTTAAGGGGAGACAGACAAGAGATAGTACCAGAAGAGTTATTGATATTCTTCACATAATTTCTAAACAACGAAACCCCACAGTTTTGCTTTCTCTCGATGGAGAGAAAGCATTTGATAGAATCAATTAGTAATATCTGAAAGCAGTTATAGCCAAGTTTGGTTTTACAGGTCCTTTCCTGACGGCAGTGCTAGCTCTATATTCCTCCCCATCTGCCAAGGTTTATACCTCGGGATTCCTCTCCAGAACCTTTACAATTACTAATGCAACACGCCAAGGTTGCCCCCTTTCTCCCCTTATATACGATCTATGTGTTGAACCCCTAGCAATGCAAATCAGGAATTCCCCTTTAATCTCAGGAATTTCCATTAACTCAATAGAACATAAAGTCAGCCTATACGCTGACGACATACTAGTCCTTTGCCAAAGTCCAGAAACTTCAATCCCTAACCTTCTAGAGTTGCTCCGTCAATTCTCATTAGTATCTTATTACAAACTTAATGCAACTCAGTCTACAGCCCTACCTCTCCACTGCTCCCTTGCCTTGCTTACCCAACTCTCGAAATACAAATTTATCTGGTCAACCACATCTGTACCCTATTTAGGTGTTCAAATCTTCCCAGATTTTAACAAAATGTTAGATTTTAACCTTTCTAAACTTACCTCAGAAATCTCAGAAGAAATTAACCGCCTCAGCAAATACCCTCTATCTTGGATGGCGAGAATCCAAGTGACCAAAATGCTACTTCTTCCCAAATATCTGTATCTGATTAGAGCAATTCCCTTATTATTTCCTCAATCGGCAATAGCTAAACTCCAACAACTGCTACTCAAATTTATTTGGGCCCATAAAAAACCAAGAGTTAGTAGAGTATACCTTTACACCTCTTTAATAGCTGGAGGCCTTTCGGTTCCTAATCTATTCTGGTATAATGTAGCGGCCGTTCTTGAACCCCTTACCACCCTCTGGAACGCCCCAGTGTCCCACTGCTGGGCACAGTTGGAAGATAGTTTAACCCCCCACACCTCCCTTAAGAACACTTTCATAGCTTCACTATGGGGTTCCACCCTCCCTATATTTGAACTCCCCACCCTCAGTCATCTAGCTATAACATGGAATAAGTTTGTGGTAACTCAACACAGACTTCAAGTAAAAAAAAAAATTCCTGTTCCATAAATGTTTTGTTGGCAGAGTCTCCTCACCTTCCCCTTGCCCAATGGCAACACAAAGGTATCCTCACACTGGGAGACCTCTATATTGAGGATACTCTTAAATCCTTTGAGGAGCTGAAAACACAATTCCTCCTACCTAATAACCACTTCTATATATACCTCCAAGTCCGACACTCCTTGTCAAAGTGGAAACAAGTTGAAACTCCCTCTCCCTCTTCACCGTTCCAAAACTTTCTTGCACAAAAAAGAGGTTTTGAAAGAGGTTTATCTCTGATCTACGCTTCTCTGTTAACTAAAAATGAATCTAATAAGCCAGCCTTCGTAATTAAATGGGAAGTGGAGTTGGGTAAGGAGTTCCCATGGGACAAATGGGAAGCTGCGGCCAATATCTCCAGGAAATTTTCTAGATGTGTCAATCACCTAGAAATTATGCGGAAAATCCATTTACGGTGGTATTTTACCCCTACTAGATTGGCCCACATTTTCTCGAACCACTATGACCGCTGCTGGAGACTATGGGGGCTCCCCGGGGGAAACCTTGGGGAAATATGTGGTGGAGCTGTCCTCTAGTTAACAAGTTATGGAAAGAGGTAGAAAAACTTTTAACTGAATTGTTCCAGACTTTTATTACTCTTACACCTGAGTTGGCAGTCCTAGACCTTGCATTTGACTCCTTCCCAACAGAATTTCATACGGTTCTCTTCCACGTGTTAATAGCTGCTAGATCAGTAATTTCCAAGGCCCGAAGGGGAAAGGGGCCTCCTCCCCTTTAAAAACTTAAAATGTGGGGTTGCTGGGTTTAAAACAATCAAATCCCAAAGCGGAAACCTGCCTGGTAATACCCCCCTCTTTCTTCTACCCAAAATAAGACCCAGATGGTCCTACTGGTCCTCGTCCAGATTCTTTGCATCAAAAATTTAAATTAGGAAAACTCAAAATTTAACTGCCCTTTTTTTTCCCCTCCCCTTTTCCCTTATACCCCTTCGGGTTTAAATTTTAACCCTAAAATTTTTTTTAAAGGGTGTTTCCAAAACTCGCCCAATAACCCTTAAAAATTACGTACTTACCCCTTAAAAATTTACCTACCCCCGATTCTTTAAAATTAGAGGAAAATTTATTTAATTTATTTAATATTTGGTACCCAAACTGTTATTGGTTTATTTGTTCTTTTTTTTTTTCCTTTTTTTTTGCCTTAAAATTTTTTTCAGGTTTATAAAAATTTAAACCTCCTCTGTGTACTAGTTAAATTTGGGTTTTTTTTTTCCCAACCCGAAATGTGAAACCCTTTTGCAGGAATATCCAAATTCACTACACATTATTTTTTAAAAAACAATTTTCTCTTCCCTGTTTTTTGTGAAAAGAAAATCACTTTTTAAGCCCTTCACTCAAAAATTTCCCCCCCCTTTTTTTAAAAATGTTTTAAATTCAGGGAATGAGCCCTTTTTTAGGGCCTGACCCTCTTTGTTGTTTTTCCTTTTTCCCATTAAAAAAATTGCAATAAAAACTTTTATGGTTAAAAAAAAAAAAAGAGGGCCGTTTTTTTGGACCAATTAAAAAGGAGCGGGGGACGTCCTATGGGTTTTTTTAATGAAATTTAAAAATAAAACTGTACTTGGCCAAAAATCAAATTTTTAAACCAAACAAAAATGGTCCCAAATGTTATATAAAATGAATGAAAAAATTAGGGGGGAAAGGGGAAAAAAAAATTTTTTCAATCAAAAAATTTTGTTTTTTTTTTCTTTTTTTTTCCGTTAAAAAACCCATATATTGACCTTGGCTAACGAAATTTAAAAAAAAATTAAACATAATTTTTTTTGATTTAATTTTTTTTTTTCCTTTATTATTATTTTTAAATTATTATTTTTTTTTTTAAAGCGCCATTGATTCCAGGGCGCTGTATTTAATTCGGGGGGGGTTACATACATTACATAATTTCAAAACAGTACAGGGAAAAAGGGGGATAATGAAAATTTGGCACAAAAGGGAGAGGGGACCCTACCCCAGGGCTTAAATTTTTCTACAAGGAGGAGGAAAGAGCGGGAAAGGTGAGGGGCAAAACTTTGTCTGTGGAGGAAGAAAAGTGAACAATTTTGTAAAGGTTTTTATAGGCAACCCAAAGAAAGGGGTTTTTCCCCAGGTTGTTTTTTGAAGCGGGTGAAAGGGGAGGGGGGCTGAGGTTTTGGGGGCAGTGAGTTCCAGAGTGGGGGGTTTAAAGCAGGGGAAAAGCCTTGGGGGGAATTTTTTGTTGAGGAGCTGTAAGGGGAAAAAAGGGGCAAAAGGGAGAAGGTCCTGTGAGGACGGAGGTGCGGGGGGGAGTTTTTTGGGAAAATTAGGCAGAGATGTTTTGGAGGGGAGAGGTCATGGGGGCCTTTTTGGGTTTCTTGGGTTATACCCTTGGGAAAATGTTTCAAAATTGGGCAAGGGGAAGGGCCAAAGTAAAGGGGATTGGAAAGAGGGGAGGCAAGGATACAAAGGAGGGGAGGTGGATAAGAGGGGGCAGCGGGTTTAAAGGATGGATTGGAGGGGGGGGGAAAAGGGTGCGGGGCTGGGGGGGCCCAAATGAAAAGGGGATTTTTGGGGGCATTTATTTCTAGGGGGAAATGACAAGGGCATGGCCCAAGCATTTTTTTGGTGTGTAAAACCCCGAGGAAACAAAGCGGATTGCGGGGAGATATTTTTCAGGGGGGAGGCGGCAGGCAGGGGTTTGGGGGTTTTGGATGGTGGTATAAAGGGAAAAGCGGGTCTGGGTTTAACCCAAGAAAAAGGGGACTTTTTGGGCCCGGTGGAAAAGTGTGGAGCCGTTACTTTTAAAATAGAGAATCGGGGGAGGGGTAAATTGGGAAATGGGGGAAAAGATAAAGGAGTTCTGTTTTCCCCCCCCCCCTTTGGGTTTTAGGGACGTAAATGAGAAAAGGGGAAATGGAGGAAAAAGGCCACGGGGGTTTCCCGGGAGAGTAGAGAAGTGACATCGGGGCCCGGAGATGTAGATTGGGGTATCATCGCATACAGGGGTTTAATGAAAGCCTTGTGAGGCTATGAGCTGACCCGAGGCCAAGGGGGGTTAGTTTAGAAAAGAGTAGTGGACCCAGGATGCCCCTTGGGGGACACCAACAAGAGGGGGCCGGGGGGGGGGTTGGAGCAAGAAGGGGAGAGCAAAAATTTCCGTTCGTGGGGTTTCGAGGAGTTTCCCAGGAAAGGGGCCAAGTCCGTGTCCCGAGGGGGGGAACGGGTTTTGGGTACCCAGGGGGGGAATGGCCCGACTTTTGTAAAAGGCGAGGACGGGTCCAGGGGGGAAAACCACAGAGTAGTGGATGAGGCTTTGGGCATTTTACAATCATTAGGGGTTTTGGTTGGGGGGCGGGGGTTCGGTTGGGGGGTGGGGTCAAAAAACCAATTGTAGGGGGTCAAGAAGAGAGTTGGGGAGAGGGGGGGGAGGACAGTAAGATAAAACGTGTGCCGAGGATTTTTGGAAGCAAAAGGGGGCAGTGAGATGGGGCGAAGTTGGACAAGGGGGGGGTAAAGGGGTTTTTTTTTTTTTGGATTGGATTGATAGTAGCATGTTTAAAGGCAAAAGGGAAGAGGGCCCAGGGGGTTATGATATTGAAGAGAGGGGTGGTGCTGGGATGATAGAAGAAAACTGGGGTTTCTGGGATGGGGGTGGGAGGGGCAGTGGGGTAAAAATTTCGGGTAGTGAGGTTGGATTTGGCCCAGAAGGGGAGAGTTTTTATGAGTGACCGGGGGGAAGCAAGGTTAAGGGGGAAGGGAAGGCAGGTTGAAAAAGGGTAAGGGGGGGGGTGGTGGGGACCCTGGGGGCGGGAAGTTTTTCCTGATGGGGTTTTGATTTTTTTCGGGAGGAAGTAAAGGGCAAAGTCATTGCTGAAAAAAAGGGAATGGGGGAGGAGATGTTGGTGGACGGAGAAAGAGTTAAATTTTTTGAAAAAATTGTCGGGGGTTGTGGGACAAGGGGAGGATATGAAAAGGGGGTAAAATTAGTTTGTTTTGGGCTGAGGGGAAGGTGGGGCTTAAATGTCTGCAGTGAGTTTTTGGGTTTAAGGCAAAAAGTTTTTCCTTTGGAGGGGGATTTTTCCCTTCCAGGGGGTTTTTCAGCAATTCGGGGAAGCTTTTTCCCCGCTGTTTGGGAAATGTTTTGTGTGCCGGGGGTTTGCTTTGATTTTTTGGGGGTTCTGTTGTTTTTGTGAGGGAAGCGACTGTGTAAAGGGCGGGGGGAATGATTTTTTAAGGGTTTGGGAGAAAGGGGGTGGCTGAATTTTTTTGGGTTTCTTTTTGGAATGAGGAGAAGTGGAAAGGGTTTTTGAGGGCCCAGAGAGGGGTGTGGGGGTTTGAGGTTTTGTAGTTTTCCCCTGCGGGGTCTCCCTTGGATTGGAAAGGAGGAGAAAATTTTGGGGAAAAGGGGGATTGTGGGGGAAGGGTAACGGGTTTGGGGTCAGAATAGGGTTTGGTTGGGGGATTTAGAGATGTCAGTTTTTAGGGGCAAGGGGGGGAAAGAAGATGGGGTCCAGTGTTTTATTCCATCTTTGTGGGGGGGCCCTCCTGGCCTTGGGGGGGTTTTGAAAAAGGAAAGGGCAGAGTGAAAAAGGAGTTTTTTTGGGGGAAGAAGATTTTGGGGGGTGTCGATTGGGATTTTGAAGTCTCCCCAGATAAAGTGGGGTGTCGGGGGAAAAGAAAGTGGAGAAGGCCAGTAAGAAAGGGTCAAAAAAAGGCATTTGGCAGGGCCTGGCGGTCGGTAGAAAAACCCCCCATTTGGGAGGTGGGGAGGGGGAAATAAAAGCGGACAGGAGTGCACTTCAAAAGGAAAAGGGGTGTGAGGGGAAGGGCAGAGGGGGAAAGGGGGGGCCCAAAGGAAAAGGGGGTCAAAACAGGAGGGGGCCCAAGCCTCCACCATGTTTTTTCCCAAGGGCCCGAGAAGTTGGGGGTAATTTGGGGAGGCCGCAAAAAGAGAGTGCGGCAGGGGGAATGTGCAGAGGGGCACCCCGGTTTTAAATCAAAAAAAAAAAGGGAAAAGTGGGTTTTGCGTGAGATAAACCCAAGTCATTATGAAAGGAAGTTTTTTTACATCCAACCGCGCTTTCCCCAGAGACCCCAAGGAGGGGGTTTGGGGGGGACACGGACAAAAGGGAAATGTGTATCGGGTTAAAGGGGGATTAGGGGGAATTAGAAAGTGGTGAGTCGTTCGGGGAAAGGCGAAAACTTGGTGGGGAAAGGGGCGGGGGGGGCCCCGGGGTTGGGGGAAGTCCCCGGAACCCCAGAAGGGGGTAAAGGGGAGGGGGTTTGAGTGGGTTTGGCAGTGGGAAAGGGAACTTTTGTTTGGGGGGGTTTTTGGTTTGGTGCGGAGGGAATTAACAGTGGGGAAAAGGAGGTTTGGTGGCGGAAGATAGGTGTGAGGGTAAAAGGGGGGAAATTTTAGAGTTTCATTGCCCCAGGGGAGGGCTTTTTGGGGGAAAATTAAGCAGTAAGTTTGAGGAGAGTGGAAAATAAAGGGATGATGGGGGGAAAAAAAGAGTTAGTGTTAGATCACATTTTGGACATTTAGATTGTTGGTTTTGGGACGGGTGATGGGGGGGCGCTTTTTGGCTGGGACAGTTTCCCTTTAACCCCCATATTTTCTTTCTTTTTAAATATACACATGGGGACCCCTTCTGTAGTGTTTAAATTTGATTTGGGCCATGACATTTTATTTCAGATTCCCAAATTAAAAACCCATGAGCGCGCTCGCTCCCCCCATTGGCCCAAAATTTTAAAGGGCGCCTTTTTTTTAAATTTAAGGGCCAATCACAGAGCGCGCTCAGAATTTTTTTTTCCCCCCAAATAAAAATTTTTAAAAAGGGAATTTCCGCGCTCTGATTGGCTAAGCTGGACGAGCCCCCCCCCGTTTTAAAAACCAATCAGCTCGTTTCCCCTTTTTTTCCCCCTTTTTTTCGGGTTTTCTTTTTTTCCGCCCCCCTTTAATTTGATTGGTAAATTTTTCCCCCTTCCCTTTAGGAATAATGGGAAAAATTGGCCCCCTATTCGTTTTGGCCCAAATTCCCCCTCTAAGGTTATAAGGGGAAACCTTTGTCCCCCTTTCTGTTGGCTGGTTTTTTTGCCGAAAAATTTGAGAATGGGCCTTAAAAAAAATTTAAATTTACTGTATTTTCCCCAAAATTTTTTCCTTTATTGAAAAATTCCCTATGTAGCGCCCGGGGGTCCTGGGCGACAAACGCTTTGGGTTCCCGGGTTTTTTAAACTGCTTTGGGGGTTGAAAAGGGGGGTTTGGCTTTTTTTATCTGATAATTTTTTTTAAACTTTTTAAATAAAAAAAATTTTTTTTAAATTTTAATACTTCAGGGCCGCCACGGCGCTGAGCGCCGAGATTTCTAGTGCCCCCAATCTCCCCCCCCATAAAACTTTAATGGGGGGAAGGGTAGCTCCCGCTCTAAATTGGCTGGGTTTTACCCCCAAGACACCCGGCTAGCCCCCAAATAAAGTTTTTCCCTTTTCTTTTTTTTAAAATGGTATTTTTGAATTACCCCGGTTCGGGGATTCTGATTGGCCCAAAACCCTTTTTCCATAGACTAAAAGGGGGTTCTTTTGGGGTCGTCCTTTTCTAAATGGCCGGTTTTGGCCCGACCAATAAAGAATAGCTTTTTTTTGATTTTGAATTATGTTTTTTCCCCGGCCCAATTTTCCAAATATCCTAATTTTTTGAATTAGGATTTGGAAAAGTGATTTTTTTTTTATATATTTTTTATTTTTTTAAAGTTTCAGTTTTTTTTTTTCCCCCTGAAAATGTTAAATCCCCATTTAAAAAGGGCGTTTTTTTTTATTAAATACCCGAAAAAAACCCATTGGAAGGATTTCTCGCTTTTCCCAAGCCTGCCCTCGAAATGGGGAACTTTTTTTTTTTCCGGGCGAAACCCCCCACAGGGGCCCCTAAGTCCCGCACTTTTTGCCCAGGGTCCCCGACTGTGCCCCACCCCACTGGCGAGGAAATGAAACCCTTTCCCCCCCCCCCCCGCATGAAAGATTTGCGCTAACCCCCCGGCGGCAAATTTTAGGCCGCAGCCCCCCCCATTTGGCCTGGGTTTCCCCGAAACTGCGCCCCACACCCCTTGGCAAAAAAGGCCCCCGGCGGATTTTTTCCCCCCCCCCCCCCCCCGGCAGGAAATGCCCGGGCACTACCTCCCGGGGCGCCGAACCCAAAGGCCCAAGCCCAAAACCTGCGCCTCGGCCCCTCACTGCGCCTAAAACACTGGCGAGGGCCGCGGCGGACTTTTTTTGTATGTATGAGCGCGCCCCGGCCCTGCCCATAAATCGGGCGCAGATTCTCCCCGGGAAAAACTGGGGGGGAAAGGTGCCCCCCCGGACCCGTGGGGTTTTCTTTACATGGGGGCCCTTTGTGTGCAAACAAGGGGGAAAACCCAGTGGTGGATACCCAAAAAAATTCTAAATTTCCCAAAAGAAAATGTTTTGTTTAAATAAAAAAAGACCGGGTATATGAAGGGGCAGTTTTGGTCTTTAAAAATCCTGGGGACTCCCAAATCTATCCTGAAAAAAACCTTTTAGATCGACTAATTTTGGCGCAAAACCCCCGAAAAGGGACTAATAAAAATGTAAAGCTTTAGCTCTGTAGATTCAGAGCAACCCAGATTTTAATAAAGACAAAATCCGAGGGAAGGTTCTAGTTTTTTTGGCATGTCTTTTTTCCCAAAAAAAGCGAAGAAAAACAGCGGGGGTTCATAAAAACCAGAAGGGTTTAAAAAAAAAAAAGGGCCCCCGGGGGGAGGGGGGGGGGAAAAAAAAAAAGAACAAGTCAAAAAATTTGCAGACCAACGGGAAACCCACCATTCCCCCCAATTCCCACTAGATTTTCTCAATCTATCAGCATATGTCGTTTTTTTCCAAGATATATTTCAGTTTTTTTTCCTGGGACTAATTTTGCATTTGAAACAGGACTTTGTTTTTTTTTTTCCATTTAAAAAGGGTTTGTCAAAAATTAAAAAAGGGAATTTGACGTCGGGCGCCCTTTTTTTTTTCATTGTGAACGGGAAAAGCTACGATGACCCCTTATATCAAAATCAAAATCGTTCAGCAATCAAAGTTTCAGTGAACAGATATGTTTAATAAATTTGTTGGATTTAGAGGATGAAGGAGCAGGAGTGTTAGATAGGTGCAATAGTGTAGAACGGTTCAAAACAAAACCAGAACCTTTTAAAACCTGTACAACCCAGAACCCCCCTTTTGGGAAAAATTCCCAAGTTTTGGTAGAAAAAATTTAAAAAAAATTCAGGATGTGTGATGCATAAAAACTGAGTTCATATTATAAGACCCAGTTTTCCCTATATTTATGGTTTCCTAAAGTTCATAAGAAAAAAAATTTCCTTACCCATGCGTCCCATGGGCGGAAAATTGTTCATTTTTGAAGTCTTTGCCAGGGGCTGGGATTTGTTGTTCAGTGGTAAAGATATGGCTTTCTCAAGATACTGGGGATGTGATAATAAATTTTTGGGGGGGGTTGATTTGGCAGGGGGGTTGGGCAGGGTTTTAGCTGTGATGTAATTCCTTTTACAGTTGTTTTCCCCCTTATTAGCCTTGTTGGCATTGAATATATTTAAGCAGTTCAGTCGTACCCCCAAAGTACCATACATTTTTATTCTGCCCCATTACCATTTCTTTTTAACTCATAATTCTTTTCCCCTTCGAGAAAATTTTTTTGCGTTAGGGTTCCTAGGGGCTAGGTATTCACCATCACTTGCAAACTTGGTCATGTCCTGGTGGGAGACCATGTAAATTTTCACTGATGACAATCCTTTTTGTGATGCATTGTTGGTAAAAGCAGATACATCGACGATACCCTCTTGTTTGGGGGGGCGATGTGTCTGCCGTACCGGACTTTGTTGGATTTATGCACTGCAATTTGCTAAACCTTACATTTACTTTTCATGTGGAGTCATCTGTCATATTTTTGACTTGAGTTACGGGGTAAATAAAAAAAACCTTTCCAATGTACATTCAAAAAACCCGGCGGGAAAACCCCCCCTACTGCTTTTTTAAAAAGCCACACCCAAGACACAACATCGGTTCCTGTGGGTGAATGATACGAGCAAAGCGCAATTGAAAATGATGATGAAAGTTTTAAGAGAACAACACTAATATGTCACGCTTAAGGAGGGGTTGGAGGGCGCGGGTTTGAGCATCTGATATTGTGGCAAAAAAAACCTAAAAGCCTTATTAAAAATAATAATAAAAAAAACTTTAATAAACAAAAAAACCAAAAACCACAGTTCTTCTCCTTTTTTGATATTAAAATACAGTAAACAGTTCGCACAAATTAGAAACATCTTTTATAAGTATTTACCCTTATTGAAGGGGGAAAGAAATTGTAACAAATTTTGGGGGAAAAGGGGGTAAAGGGTTTAAGGAATTTTAACCCCGGAGAAGTTTTTTCATTGGAATAAAGGGATCATAATACATGGTTACATCATTTGGGTTTTTTCAGGTGTGGTTCAACCCCCTGCAAGTGTTAAATTTGCACTTCCCTGTAAAAAAAATTTTAGTTGTGAACTAAAGGTTATAACATCAAACAATACATCAATTGTAATTCAGATGCGGTGGTTTACATAGCTTGTTGCAGTTTGTGCAATGTTATATATTTTAATAATAAAATAATAATTTTTTATTTAATAGGCCCCAACATATTCCGAGCACTTTCAAAATTAGAGGGGTGTACCTCAGACTTACACTTTAAAAAAACTTACAAATGAGACAGGTATGAGGGGCCCCCCGCTCCCGAGGGTAGGTTCAACGTGAGAAAAACTTTTGGTTAGGGTTTTTAGAACATTTTTTGGAATTCCCCTAAACAAACAAAGTGTAAAGAAAGTGCCAAACACTTTATAGAATGTCATGGAGGTAATACCAGTGCACTAAGGGTATTTGGTATAGAAAAAGTGCTCAAACGTAAGAGAGGAGGGGGGATTTTTGGGGAAAAGACTTAGGGACAGAGAAGCCTTTTGGATCATTTCCCTCAATACGGTGGTTCCATATGGGCTTAACCTTAAAAGGGAAGTTATGTTTCATTATTGATACATAAAACAGAAATTATTTTTTTTGTGTGTTTTTTTTTGTTTTTATTTGTTTTTATGTTTGTGTTTGTTTTGTTTTCCTTCCCCTTTACTTTGGTTTTTCTGGCCCAAAAATACGGGGACATGTAGACATATAGTAATGTAATTAAAGCACATGGGATTTCAAAATATTTATGTTATATATCATGTACTATTCATATTTGCTTGTCACTTTTTTTTGAATTTGTTATAAGTATACATGTATGTTTGTTTTTATAACACCGGTATTTGGATTTTCCAGTGTTTTCGAGGTGGCAGCATTATTAGTATGTATTGGCGTTCTGGGGTGGTTTTGCCATTACCCGTTCGTGCAGTTTTTTCCTTTTGCCATGCCCAAGCATTTTTCGTTCTTTTTTGGTTCTCGTGCAAACATCTTTTCCGGTTTGTGACGTCTGTCATTTCGTCTCCACGATTTCATGCGCTACAGGGGGGAACATGGGAGGTAAAAT